>KZ651909.1:260241-290813 GCA_001010745.2 Gerris buenoi
CCCCCCCCCAACCACTATAGATTGGCTGGTCCTAAAATTTCGAAGTAATTCATGCATTAGCAGGTATTAATAATAAGGTATTAACCTTATTGGGGCGCGATGAAAATTCCGGGAGTTCATTTAAATTTTTAAAAATTGCCAATTTTCGGCGCGAAAAAGTGAAGTGCGCCCAAAATTTTTTTTTTTTTTTAAATTTTGAGTTGGGTATCAAATGAAAGCTCCTGAAGAGTAGGACACAAATATATATATGCTTTTTTTAAATTTGCATTCCTTATTAGTTTATTACTGATAAAAAACATTGTGACCCCCCGGGGGACTTGAGATTGAAAACAAGAAATAATAATTTACATAATGGGTATGCTTACTCATCTACAAAACCCTAAAAACTTACCTAAGGACTAAGTACTTACCTGAGATTTTTTTATTTATTTATTGCACGGACTAATAAAACTAGATCGTCTATAACTTAAAGCCTATTAGGTTTAGAGAAAATCTTATAAGAATAAAAGTTGTTTAGTTTATTGTTTTCTTCATTTTTTATTTATAACTTTTTTTTCTATCTGTAATATTTAAAGGAAATGAATAATTTAAGGAAATAATTTAAGGAATTAAAAGAAAATGAGCCGTTATTTTCCAAGATGGCGGCCAAAAAATGCATCTTGCATTGTTGCATTTTTCTAGACTTTTAGTATGTCAAAGAGACACTATCTAAGAACTAAAAAAATTAAACTCTGTTATTGTGGGAATTAGTTCCACCCTAAACCCTATAGCTCCTGTACTATAACAACAGCCATTCGGTTCTTTGTTATTGCATTGATACTGATCGCTAGACTTATAGTTCTTTAATATCGCGCATCCTGCGCATTCTATAATTATTATCGTGCATTCTATACTTACAATCCAGTGTTGCGCTGTATTTTTTAGTGAATATGGTGCTTAACAGAAACGAAAACGGGATTTGTAGTGGAAGTTAGCGTTAGATGTTCAATAGCTAAGGTGACCGATCTAAAGTTAGCTTCAGAGTTAGGAGTTGGTGTAACAACAATTAAAGAAAACATTCCTTTGAATGGATTAGTGATTAGTATGAATATTTATCTATATCTATATATTCCTATATATAGAATAGCGTTTGTTCATTGCAATAATAAAGATTTAATTTATAATCTGAAATATTCGCTTTTGGAACGAAGTTCCTTATCCACGTTCTGGAGCCGACTGGAGCCCGGAGTGCATCGAAAAAAACAACGACCAAAACCACCGTCACAAAATCTACCGATGATGATAAACTTGAGTAAAACTCGAGTAGTTGAAATTTAATACACATGTTAATTTTACTAATTAGTAAATTAGTAAATTCGTTGGGCACGTTATCCGCCCAAGCGTTCACGCGCAACGCTCGCTTAAACGTAAGCTTCAAATAAAATTGGAATTTTAGGACGGAAAAAAATTTTTACTTTATCAAATTTAATGAGACAAACAATTTTTGTTTTTAGAAACACGAACACCGACACTGCTATGAAGTGATAAAGATCGCTAAATTTATTAAAGCGGACCTAAACGTTTGAAATAAAGAAATTTACGTTTTTGTCGATATTATGCGTTCTAACGATTTTAATAAAACGTCTTACACACCGCCTTAAGTAAATTTAAAACAAGTATTTACAATTTTAACCTGATACAGGCAGAAGTTTTTGAGTAGGGAAGAGATATATTTTAAATCAGTAGGTCAGACATATTTAAATCAGTAGAAGAGATAATTTTTAAATCAGTAGGCCCGGCCGGGTAGGAAGAAAACAGTCCTACTTCCATCCCTACAAACATACTCTTTACCTATAAACACATCATGATTAACTTTTTTCTTATATTTAATACATATTTATTGTAAGACGCTTTAATTATACAAATAATGATTTTCTTTTAACTTTGCCTGCACTCTGCTAAGTACAAACAGTTGGTTACTTCAGGGCCGGATTTAACAATTTGCCGCCCTAAGGCACTATTTTTATCCCTCCCCCCCCCCTATATTATCACTATATTCTTCCTTCATGGACAGTCCCGAAAAAGTTGCCAAAAAACTTGCTTTTTGCGTACTGTACCATATTTGGTCGAAGGTTGATTGTTAGGTTACACAAAACACCAGGAGAAGGTGCTAAGTTGCTGACTATGTACTATGGTGTATTCTTAATAATATTTCGCCTATAATATGATTTGTATTGTTGGTTAGGTTGACGAAAATACAAATAGTTCGGTTACAGTTTTTAATTTTATTAATTTTACGGTAGGTAACCTATTCAAATCCTTTTTTTTTAAAAAAAAATGGTGGATCCTTGGTTACATAGTTACTTCTTTTGTGACATCAGAACAAAAGATTGATACAGAAAAGAATGTAAAAGCTATTTATTAAACTAATAAAATATCCAAAGGTAAGTAAATAAAAAATAAGCAAATTAACACATTGCACACTTGTCAACATACTTAAATTTATATTACATTGGTTTTCTCCTTGCATATATTGGTGAAAACTCGTCTATAAGGAGAACAACAGCCATCTTAGCGGTAAGCCCCGCGGCCCTGCCGCCCCCTGGTGCTGCCGCCCCTAGGCACGTGCCTATAGTGCCTAGTGGGAAATCCGGCACTGGGTTACTTTCAATTTTGTCTCTTTTCAAACACCGCCGTGTATAGTTACTTTAGCACGCGCTTAGCTTTGCAGAGTGTATTTCATAATTTATATTTAATGAATATAATTTGAAAAACTATATATTTAATGAAAAATTCGTTCCTACCAAGTGTCCCGCGACACCACACATATTTTTATTTTTTTTTTTTGTTCCTCGGATTATCCGACCTTTTTTGTGTTCCGATTTGAACCATGCTCCGGTCTCATAGGTTCTACTGTAATCTATACTAGGCAGCGCCCGCTTTTCGAGGGTTGACGAGCGAAGCGACTAGTGTGCAGAGCCCTCTATAGTATTCATTATTAGGTATATTATTATTAGTTATTCTGATTCTTTTTCGTTGTAATACTTCTCTTCATCGTGGTGCTCTATCATTGAACCAAGTGTAATGGAATTAAATACATATTAGATAGTTTATCACGATGAGTTGATATTTAAAGAATGTCTGTTATAGAGAGCCGTGTAGTGGGGGAGAAAGTTTAGTCTACTATTCCTTGATTCTCCTACTCGTCCCGGCCATTCCAATTGAACTATTATAAAATGTATCACTTCCATACACAAAAACTTCTGCATATATCAATTAGACATTTTACTAGCCTGTTTCAATTGTGTTTTAGACGATGTAAATGAAGTCTCTTTAAAATATTTATAATACATTAGAACTTAAGATATCGGTAAAAACGTTGTTTTCACTATTTTAAAGGTTTAGGTCCACTTTAATAATTTTAACGATCTTTATTAATTCATAGCGGTGTCGCTGTCTGGTTTACTAAAATATGTTTTTTGGAAAAAAAAAAAAAATTGTCTCTGTCTCATCGAATAGGTGATGATTGAATCTTTTCCCGGCCTAAAATTCCAATCAGAAGCTCACGTTTACGCGAGCGTTGCGCGCGAATTCATGGGCGGATTACGCAGTCTAACGAACTTAGCCTGAATATTAGTAAAAGGAACATGTATATACCAAATTTCAACTAAATCTGTCAACTTTGACTCAAGTTATCGTCGGATAGTTAAACTGGCAGACAGATAAGATACATAGTTTGCTGAATGTAATAAACTCGTTTCAATTAACGACTTGAGGTAGAAATTTATTCTCATTACTCTGGTCTACGTCCGGCCGGAATTATTTTCCTCAATTCGTGAAACAATAAAGCGAATTCTCCTGCCGTATTCCTGTTTTCGTTTTCCAATTCTGGATGAATCATGAATCCATAGTCTTCTATTTTTCTGTCGTTTTCTGCCTTATCTACAGCAGATAAAGCAAATACACGAGATTTTCATTCATACTACACGGCTGGTCTTCTTACACTGACTATAGACCTCATTCTCGTCGCGGGACGCTGGCCCGCTGAAAACAATGCGGATCCGCGGCCGCGGGTTATTTGCGGGTGCGGGCGTTGGCTCACCCTTGCGAAAAATCCTTAGAGTGTGGAAGAGTAAATGTTTGGAAGTACACAATGTAATACAAACAGTCATAAATGATGTCATAAAACCGAAATAATGGCCGGATGTGAATCTAAACAGTTGGGATACAACCACGGTAATTGTTATTCCCCTGAATATATTCCCTGAGTCATTTTATTATTTCCAATTCAAATTCAAAACAATTTTTAATTCAAGTCACACAGAATTATGTTTATATCATAAAAAAACATAATTAGAGAAGAGCAATGACGTTCGTTTAGTATAACATAATTTAATTGACGTGATTTAATTGGTCAATGACACGATGACAATTTTATGATTAACAAGCTATATTAGGGGAGCTAACACAGGGATAGCTCCGCGGTGTTTCTTACTTTCTACTACAGCTGGTGCATGAGTAGAGAAAATATTAATTGTGAAAGCGCGAAAATTATTTTGAGATTTTTATGTATATACAGAATTACTAATGTTGTGTGCCTATGAGATAATTAATAAGGAGATCGGTGTTAAAATTTAGTGGTAATAGCAACTCTCGTTTGATATCAAAGGTCAAATACTGGCATAGTATGAGATAATGATTCGAATCCTCGAAAGATATTTTTTATGCTTGTTATCTTATCTGGGGGCAACCACCCACTTTGCCCCCAGGCCACCCAATAATAAAAATGTTTGGGTACTTAAAAAAAATGTTGGTAAATTAAAAAAAAAAAAAAAAAAGTTTTACCCCTTAACAAGTTTAATTGGAGGCTTATCGCGGCTAAACGGTAAGTCGAATGGAAAAGACACACCAGCGGTAACTGATTTTAAAAGATCTACAACTTTGGTCCTCCGACTTTTTGTCGTATCTCCATCGGTACCCTAAATAGAGCTAAATGTTGTATTTAGTTTTTAATTTTTGACTTTGAGCTCCTATGGCTTCCGCAATTGTTGACCGATTTAATTTCTGATTGAGAGCTTAAACCTCTCAGTAGTGCTCTTTAACTCGAATATTTATTATTTTG
Organism: Gerris buenoi; assembly: GCA_001010745.2. Taxonomy (NCBI): domain Eukaryota; kingdom Metazoa; phylum Arthropoda; class Insecta; order Hemiptera; family Gerridae; genus Gerris; species Gerris buenoi. The sequence continues at coordinate 265,343 of KZ651909.1, forward strand.
TTAATTTATCCTAGAAGAAGAGTTGATAAGTATTTCGTGGTGCAACTGCCTTATTGAGAGAAGAGACTGGTAATTAAATTAATACAATGGTTGATGATTGTTCAATGACTTCCCAGTCTAATTGGTTTTGACTTCCATTATTTCCTTATTTATCTAAGTATAGAAAACTATATGTAAAAATATATTTTCTTTGGGTCTGGTTAGGGTTACAATAAATATACTCCTCCTTTTCTTAAAACAAACAGCTATATTTCGCCCTAACTCAGGGCTTCTTCAGGCTGGTTATACTTTTTATGACATTTTTTTTTTTTTTTTTGAAATATTCACAAAAATAAATTTCAGTTGAAAAAAAAAAAAAAAAAAACTTCGTCATAAGTAAAACATTTTAAATAAAATTTTTAAAAAATAGTCAATGAATCCTCCCTGTTTAACACCCAGGGAGAGACTTCTCTCCCTGAAATTTATTTTTGTGAATATTTCAAAACCAAAAAAAAAATGTCATAAAAAGTATAACCAGCCTGAAGAAGCCCTGAGTTAGGGCGAAATATAGCTGTTTGTTTTAAGAAAAGGAGGAGTATATTTATTGTAACCCTAACCAGACCCAAAGAAAATATATTTTTACATATAGTTTTCTATACTTAGAGCAATTTAAAAAAGGGTTCACCATCAAGAGAAAAATTATAAAATTCCTTATTTATTTTTTAGCAATGTTTCAATTGGCTATTCATTTTATAAACTTGCATATTCAGACTCCAAACTATATTATATTAGTAATGAAATGAAAGATGTATAATATTGTCCTAATTCTATTCCTAGAAGGCTTTGGAGACAAAACTATTTAGACAATTCATTTAATTGCTAGGCCTATATAATATAATAGAAAACATAGCCACTAATGCCTTGCATGAGCCCCGCGTGGAGCGCGGAGTGAATGTTAGTTTATTAATACATATATAACAAAACAATATGTGTGGTGCCGCGGGACACCCGGTAGGAACGAAGTTCCTTACAATTTTCATTAAATATAAATTATAAAATCACACTGCCAAGTACGTATACGTTGCTAACTACTTATACATGGCGGAGTTAAAAAAGAGACAAAATTAAAAGTAACTAACTGTCTGTACCTAGCGGAGTTAAGGGAAAATTAAAAGAAAAGTGTTATTTGTATCATTAAAGCAAGCATCTTACAATAAATATGTATTGAATATAAGAAATAAATTGGTAAGGCGTGTAGTCTCACGTAAAAAGGGTTTCGTTGGTATTGTGAAACAAAATTAGAAAGGGGGAGGGGAGGGGCAAAACTATTTANATAAAGGTATAATATATATTGTAGGTAGGAGAGGAAATATTGTAGCCAATAAAGGTATAATATATATTGTAGGTAGGAGAGGAAATATTGTAGCCAATAAAGGTATAATATATATTGTAGGTAGGAGAGGAAATATTGTAGCCAATAAAGGTATAATATATATTGTAGGTAGGAGAGGAAATATTGTAGCCAATAAAGGTATAATATATATTGTAGGTAGGAGAGGAAATATTGTAGCCAATAAAGGTATAATATATATTGTAGGTAGGAGAGGAAATATTGTAGCCAATAAAGGTATAATATATATTGTAGGTAGGAGAGGAAATATTGTAGCCAATAAAGGTATAATATATATTGTAGGTAGGAGAGGAAATATTGTAGCCAATAAAGGTATAATATATATTGTAGGTAGGAGAGGAAATATTGTAGCCAATAAAGGTATAATATATATTGTAGGTAGGAGAGGAAATATTGTAGCCAATAAAGGTATAATATATATTGTAGGTAGGAGAGGAAATATTGTAGCCAATAAAGGTATAATATATATTGTAGGTAGGAGAGGAAATATTGTAGCCAATAAAGGTATAATATATATTGTAGGTAGGAGAGGAAATATTGTAGCCAATAAAGGTATAATATATATTGTAGGTAGGAGAGGAAATATTGTAGCCAATAAAGGTATAATATATATTGTAGGTAGGAGAGGAAATATTGTAGCCAATAAAGGTATAATATATATTGTAGGTAGGAGAGGAAATATTGTAGCCAATAAAGGTATAATATATATTGTAGGTAGGAGAGGAAATATTGTAGCCAATAAAGGTATAATATATATTGTAGGTAGGAGAGGAAATATTGTAGCCAATAAAGGTATAATATATATTGTAGGTAGGAGAGGAAATATTGTAGCCAATAAAGGTATAATATATATTGTAGGTAGGAGAGGAAATATTGTAGCCAATAAAGGTATAATATATATTGTAGGTAGGAGAGGAAATATTGTAGCCAATAAAGGTATAATATATATTGTAGGTAGGAGAGGAAATATTGTAGCCAATAAAGGTATAATATATATTGTAGGTAGGAGAGGAAATATTGTAGCCAATAAAGGTATAATATATATTGTAGGTAGGAGAGGAAATATTGTAGCCAATAAAGGTATAATATATATTGTAGGTAGGAGAGGAAATATTGTAGCCAATAAAGGTATAATATATATTGTAGGTAGGAGAGGAAATATTGTAGCCAATAAAGGTATAATATATATTGTAGGTAGGAGAGGAAATATTGTAGCCAATAAAGGTATAATATATATTGTAGGTAGGAGAGGAAATATTGTAGCCAATAAAGGTATAATATATATTGTAGGTAGGAGAGGAAATATTGTAGCCAATAAAGGTATAATATATATTGTAGGTAGGAGAGGAAATATTGTAGCCAATAAAGGTATAATATATATTGTAGGTAGGAGAGGAAATATTGTAGCCAATAAAGGTATAATATATATTGTAGGTAGGAGAGGAAATATTGTAGCCAATAAAGGTATAATATATATTGTAGGTAGGAGAGGAAATATTGTAGCCAATAAAGGTATAATATATATTGTAGGTAGGAGAGGAAATATTGTAGCCAATAAAGGTATAATATATATTGTAGGTAGGAGAGGAAATATTGTAGCCAATAAAGGTATAATATATATTGTAGGTAGGAGAGGAAATATTGTAGCCAATAAAGGTATAATATATATTGTAGGTAGGAGAGGAAATATTGTAGCCAATAAAGGTATAATATATATTGTAGGTAGGAGAGGAAATATTGTAGCCAATAAAGGTATAATATATATTGTAGGTAGGAGAGGAAATATTGTAGCCAATAAAGGTATAATATATATTGTAGGTAGGAGAGGAAATATTGTAGCCAATAAAGGTATAATATATATTGTAGGTAGGAGAGGAAATATTGTAGCCAATAAAGGTATAATATATATTGTAGGTAGGAGAGGAAATATTGTAGCCAATAAAGGTATAATATATATTGTAGGTAGGAGAGGAAATATTGTAGCCAATAAAGGTATAATATATATTGTAGGTAGGAGAGGAAATATTGTAGCCAATAAAGGTATAATATATATTGTAGGTAGGAGAGGAAATATTGTAGCCAATAAAGGTATAATATATATTGTAGGTAGGAGAGGAAATATTGTAGCCAATAAAGGTATAATATATATTGTAGGTAGGAGAGGAAATATTGTAGCCAATAAAGGTATAATATATATTGTAGGTAGGAGAGGAAATATTGTAGCCAATAAAGGTATAATATATATTGTAGGTAGGAGAGGAAATATTGTAGCCAATAAAGGTATAATATATATTGTAGGTAGGAGAGGAAATATTGTAGCCAATAAAGGTATAATATATATTGTAGGTAGGAGAGGAAATATTGTAGCCAATAAAGGTATAATATATATTGTAGGTAGGAGAGGAAATATTGTAGCCAATAAAGGTATAATATATATTGTAGGTAGGAGAGGAAATATTGTAGCCAATAAAGGTATAATATATATTGTAGGTAGGAGAGGAAATATTGTAGCCAATAAAGGTATAATATATATTGTAGGTAGGAGAGGAAATATTGTAGCCAATAAAGGTATAATATATATTGTAGGTAGGAGAGGAAATATTGTAGCCAATAAAGGTATAATATATATTGTAGGTAGGAGAGGAAATATTGTAGCCAATAAAGGTATAATATATATTGTAGGTAGGAGAGGAAATATTGTAGCCAATAAAGGTATAATATATATTGTAGGTAGGAGAGGAAATATTGTAGCCAATAAAGGTATAATATATATTGTAGGTAGGAGAGGAAATATTGTAGCCAATAAAGGTATAATATATATTGTAGGTAGGAGAGGAAATATTGTAGCCAATAAAGGTATAATATATATTGTAGGTAGGAGAGGAAATATTGTAGCCAATAAAGGTATAATATATATTGTAGGTAGGAGAGGAAATATTGTAGCCAATAAAGGTATAATATATATTGTAGGTAGGAGAGGAAATATTGTAGCCAATAAAGGTATAATATATATTGTAGGTAGGAGAGGAAATATTGTAGCCAATAAAGGTATAATATATATTGTAGGTAGGAGAGGAAATATTGTAGCCAATAAAGGTATAATATATATTGTAGGTAGGAGAGGAAATATTGTAGCCAATAAAGGTATAATATATATTGTAGGTAGGAGAGGAAATATTGTAGCCAATAAAGGTATAATATATATTGTAGGTAGGAGAGGAAATATTGTAGCCAATAAAGGTATAATATATATTGTAGGTAGGAGAGGAAATATTGTAGCCAATAAAGGTATAATATATATTGTAGGTAGGAGAGGAAATATTGTAGCCAATAAAGGTATAATATATATTGTAGGTAGGAGAGGAAATATTGTAGCCAATAAAGGTATAATATATATTGTAGGTAGGAGAGGAAATATTGTAGCCAATAAAGGTATAATATATATTGTAGGTAGGAGAGGAAATATTGTAGCCAATAAAGGTATAATATATATTGTAGGTAGGAGAGGAAATATTGTAGCCAATAAAGGTATAATATATATTGTAGGTAGGAGAGGAAATATTGTAGCCAATAAAGGTATAATATATATTGTAGGTAGGAGAGGAAATATTGTAGCCAATAAAGGTATAATATATATTGTAGGTAGGAGAGGAAATATTGTAGCCAATAAAGGTATAATATATATTGTAGGTAGGAGAGGAAATATTGTAGCCAATAAAGGTATAATATATATTGTAGGTAGGAGAGGAAATATTGTAGCCAATAAAGGTATAATATATATTGTAGGTAGGAGAGGAAATATTGTAGCCAATAAAGGTATAATATATATTGTAGGTAGGAGAGGAAATATTGTAGCCAATAAAGGTATAATATATATTGTAGGTAGGAGAGGAAATATTGTAGCCAATAAAGGTATAATATATATTGTAGGTAGGAGAGGAAATATTGTAGCCAATAAAGGTATAATATATATTGTAGGTAGGAGAGGAAATATTGTAGCCAATAAAGGTATAATATATATTGTAGGTAGGAGAGGAAATATTGTAGCCAATAAAGGTATAATATATATTGTAGGTAGGAGAGGAAATATTGTAGCCAATAAAGGTATAATATATATTGTAGGTAGGAGAGGAAATATTGTAGCCAATAAAGGTATAATATATATTGTAGGTAGGAGAGGAAATATTGTAGCCAATAAAGGTATAATATATATTGTAGGTAGGAGAGGAAATATTGTAGCCAATAAAGGTATAATATATATTGTAGGTAGGAGAGGAAATATTGTAGCCAATAAAGGTATAATATATATTGTAGGTAGGAGAGGAAATATTGTAGCCAATAAAGGTATAATATATATTGTAGGTAGGAGAGGAAATATTGTAGCCAATAAAGGTATAATATATATTGTAGGTAGGAGAGGAAATATTGTAGCCAATAAAGGTATAATATATATTGTAGGTAGGAGAGGAAATATTGTAGCCAATAAAGGTATAATATATATTGTAGGTAGGAGAGGAAATATTGTAGCCAATAAAGGTATAATATATATTGTAGGTAGGAGAGGAAATATTGTAGCCAATAAAGGTATAATATATATTGTAGGTAGGAGAGGAAATATTGTAGCCAATAAAGGTATAATATATATTGTAGGTAGGAGAGGAAATATTGTAGCCAATAAAGGTATAATATATATTGTAGGTAGGAGAGGAAATATTGTAGCCAATAAAGGTATAATATATATTGTAGGTAGGAGAGGAAATATTGTAGCCAATAAAGGTATAATATATATTGTAGGTAGGAGAGGAAATATTGTAGCCAATAAAGGTATAATATATATTGTAGGTAGGAGAGGAAATATTGTAGCCAATAAAGGTATAATATATATTGTAGGTAGGAGAGGAAATATTGTAGCCAATAAAGGTATAATATATATTGTAGGTAGGAGAGGAAATATTGTAGCCAATAAAGGTATAATATATATTGTAGGTAGGAGAGGAAATATTGTAGCCAATAAAGGTATAATATATATTGTAGGTAGGAGAGGAAATATTGTAGCCAATAAAGGTATAATATATATTGTAGGTAGGAGAGGAAATATTGTAGCCAATAAAGGTATAATATATATTGTAGGTAGGAGAGGAAATATTGTAGCCAATAAAGGTATAATATATATTGTAGGTAGGAGAGGAAATATTGTAGCCAATAAAGGTATAATATATATTGTAGGTAGGAGAGGAAATATTGTAGCCAATAAAGGTATAATATATATTGTAGGTAGGAGAGGAAATATTGTAGCCAATAAAGGTATAATATATATTGTAGGTAGGAGAGGAAATATTGTAGCCAATAAAGGTATAATATATATTGTAGGTAGGAGAGGAAATATTGTAGCCAATAAAGGTATAATATATATTGTAGGTAGTAGAGGAAATATTGTAGCCAATAAAGGTATAATATATATTGTAGGTAGGAGAGGAAATATTGTAGTTAATAAAGTTATATAATATTGTACGTAGAAAAAGAAATAATGTAGCTAACAAAGGTGTATATGTATATTGTAAGAAGGAAATGAAGTATTGTAGATAATAATGTACGCAAACTGTTTTTCCTCCGTAACTTTACTCTCTAGGAGCTAATGCGGACTGTTTATGGCTAAAAGCTTTGTATTAAAGTAAGTGCGAGACATGATCTTATTCCTGTAATTAAAAAGTAAATAAATAATATAAAAATGATTACCTTAATACTATGTGTTGAATGTCCGTGTTATCAATGTATTTGGAGAAGAGGACGGTGAACATGGAATGACAACGGAGACACTAAATTCAACCCGTGTTGTAGCTGGTCCACGCGCCGGACAAAACGACACAAACCTGACCCCTCACCTCCATTCCACAATCTATTCAAATTTACTACCAAATCGTCAACAGACCAACACCAATTCATATGCTTTTAATTCAAACCACCAGTGTTTACTAAAATCAATAAAATTAGTTGCTCATTGATGCAATGGAGTTCGTATTCAACTATGGTGTTATTAAAGTCAGTCCCGTTATTTGTTTTTTTGGTACAATGGTGTAATTAAAGTCAGTCTCTTTACTTGTTTTTTGGAACAATAGTGTTATTTAAGTCAGCCCCTTTAGTTGTTTTTTGGTACAATAGTGTTATTTAAGTCAGTCCCTTTAGTTGTTTTTTGGAACAATAGTGTTATTTAANTTAGGAGGGGGGTAAATTTAGGATATTTGCAATTTTCATTTAGGAGGGGGGTAAATTTAGGATATTTGCAAATTATCTTATCAAAGAGGAGGGGGATATAAGTAGGAGGAGTCGAATCTAGATATTCTCGCATAGTAAAATAATTAATTTGTATTCTTTCCTGGTAGTTTATAAACTTATCAAATAAATATAAAAACACTCCTTAGCGAAGCACGGGTATCCAGCTAGTGAAAAATAAATTATATCATGATTTACAGATTTAGGTGTCTATCAGTTATCATCTGATTGGGAGTTTTAGTATTGCTTTCAAGCACCAATCAACGATTCATTATGATTTTGACGTTTTTTAGTCTAGATGGGAAATCTATTTTTATTTTATAACATATATTATAGTAGCTAGGAAATGAAAGATTTTAGCTAAGAAATGTATGTATTGTAGTTAGTAGAAGTAGAGGAAATATTGTAGCCAATAAAGGTATAATATATATTGTAGGTAGGAGAGGAAATATTGTAGTTAATAAAGTTATATAATATTGTACGTAGAAAAAGAAATAATGTAGCTAACAAAGGTGTATATGTATATTGTAAGTAGGAAATGAAGTATTGTAGATAATAATGTACGCAAACTGTTTTTCCTCCGTAACTTTACTCTCTAGGAGCTAATGCGGACTGTTTATGGCTAAAAGCTTTGTATTAAAGTAAGTGCGAGACATGATCTTATTCCTGTAATTAAAAAGTAAATAAATAATATAAAAATGATTACCTTAATACTATGTGTTGAATGTCCGTGTTATCAATGTATTTGGAGAAGAGGACGGTGAACATGGAATGACAACGGAGACACTAAATTCAACCCGTGTTGTAGCTGGTCCACGCGCCGGACAAAACGACACAAACCTGACCCCTCACCTCCATTCCACAATCTATTCAAATTTACTACCAAATCGTCAACAGACCAACACCAATTCATATGCTTTTAATTCAAACCACCAGTGTTTACTAAAATCAATAAAATTAGTTGCTCATTGATGCAATGGAGTTCGTATTCAACTATGGTGTTATTAAAGTCAGTCCCGTTATTTGTTTTTTTGGTACAATGGTGTAATTAAAGTCAGTCTCTTTACTTGTTTTTTGGAACAATAGTGTTATTTAAGTCAGCCCCTTTAGTTGTTTTTTGGAACAATAGTGTTATTTAAGTCAGCCCCTTTAGTTGTTTTTTGGAACAATAGTGTTATTTAAGTCAGCCCCTTTAGTTGTTTTTTGGAACAATAGTGTTATTTAAGTCAGCCCCTTTAGTTGTTTTTTGGAACAATAGTGTTATTTAAGTCAGCCCCTTTAGTTGTTTTTTGGAACAATAGTGTTATTTAAGTCAGCCCCTTTAGTTGTTTTTTGGAACAATAGTGTTATTTAAGTCAGCCCCTTTAGTTGTTTTTTGGAACAATAGTGTTATTTAAGTCAGCCCCTTTAGTTGTTTTTTGGAACAATAGTGTTATTTAAGTCAGCCCCTTTAGTTGTTTTTTGGAACAATAGTGTTATTTAAGTCAGCCCCTTTAGTTGTTTTTTGGAACAATAGTGTTATTTAAGTCAGCCCCTTTAGTTGTTTTTTGGAACAATAGTGTTATTTAAGTCAGCCCCTTTAGTTGTTTTTTGGAACAATAGTGTTATTTAAGTCAGCCCCTTTAGTTGTTTTTTGGAACAATAGTGTTATTTAAGTCAGCCCCTTTAGTTGTTTTTTGGAACAATAGTGTTATTTAAGTCAGCCCCTTTAGTTGTTTTTTGGAACAATAGTGTTATTTAAGTCAGCCCCTTTAGTTGTTTTTTGGAACAATAGTGTTATTTAAGTCAGCCCCTTTAGTTGTTTTTTGGAACAATAGTGTTATTTAAGTCAGCCCCTTTAGTTGTTTTTTGGAACAATAGTGTTATTTAAGTCAGCCCCTTTAGTTGTTTTTTGGAACAATAGTGTTATTTAAGTCAGCCCCTTTAGTTGTTTTTTGGAACAATAGTGTTATTTAAGTCAGCCCCTTTAGTTGTTTTTTGGAACAATAGTGTTATTTAAGTCAGCCCCTTTAGTTGTTTTTTGGAACAATAGTGTTATTTAAGTCAGCCCCTTTAGTTGTTTTTTGGAACAATAGTGTTATTTAAGTCAGCCCCTTTAGTTGTTTTTTGGAACAATAGTGTTATTTAAGTCAGCCCCTTTAGTTGTTTTTTGGAACAATAGTGTTATTTAAGTCAGCCCCTTTAGTTGTTTTTTGGAACAATAGTGTTATTTAAGTCAGCCCCTTTAGTTGTTTTTTGGAACAATAGTGTTATTTAAGTCAGCCCCTTTAGTTGTTTTTTGGAACAATAGTGTTATTTAAGTCAGCCCCTTTAGTTGTTTTTTGGAACAATAGTGTTATTTAAGTCAGCCCCTTTAGTTGTTTTTTGGAACAATAGTGTTATTTAAGTCAGCCCCTTTAGTTGTTTTTTGGAACAATAGTGTTATTTAAGTCAGCCCCTTTAGTTGTTTTTTGGAACAATAGTGTTATTTAAGTCAGCCCCTTTAGTTGTTTTTTGGAACAATAGTGTTATTTAAGTCAGCCCCTTTAGTTGTTTTTTGGAACAATAGTGTTATTTAAGTCAGCCCCTTTAGTTGTTTTTTGGAACAATAGTGTTATTTAAGTCAGCCCCTTTAGTTGTTTTTTGGAACAATAGTGTTATTTAAGTCAGCCCCTTTAGTTGTTTTTTGGAACAATAGTGTTATTTAAGTCAGCCCCTTTAGTTGTTTTTTGGAACAATAGTGTTATTTAAGTCAGCCCCTTTAGTTGTTTTTTGGAACAATAGTGTTATTTAAGTCAGCCCCTTTAGTTGTTTTTTGGAACAATAGTGTTATTTAAGTCAGCCCCTTTAGTTGTTTTTTGGAACAATAGTGTTATTTAAGTCAGCCCCTTTAGTTGTTTTTTGGAACAATAGTGTTATTTAAGTCAGCCCCTTTAGTTGTTTTTTGGAACAATAGTGTTATTTAAGTCAGCCCCTTTAGTTGTTTTTTGGAACAATAGTGTTATTTAAGTCAGCCCCTTTAGTTGTTTTTTGGAACAATAGTGTTATTTAAGTCAGCCCCTTTAGTTGTTTTTTGGAACAATAGTGTTATTTAAGTCAGCCCCTTTAGTTGTTTTTTGGAACAATAGTGTTATTTAAGTCAGCCCCTTTAGTTGTTTTTTGGAACAATAGTGTTATTTAAGTCAGCCCCTTTAGTTGTTTTTTGGAACAATAGTGTTATTTAAGTCAGCCCCTTTAGTTGTTTTTTGGAACAATAGTGTTATTTAAGTCAGCCCCTTTAGTTGTTTTTTGGAACAATAGTGTTATTTAAGTCAGCCCCTTTAGTTGTTTTTTGGTACAATAGTGTTATTTAAGTCAGCCCCTTTAGTTGTTTTTTAGTACAATAGTGTTATTTAAGTCAGTCCCTTTAGTTGTTTTTTAGTACAATAGTGTTATTTAAGTCAGTCCCTTTAGTTGTTTTTAGTACAATGGTGAAATTATAGTCAGTCCCTTTAGTTGTTCTTAGGTACAATGGTGTTATTAAAGTCAGTCTCTTTACTTGTTTTTTGGTACAATGGTGTGATTTGTCTTTACTTGTTTTTGAACAATGGTGTTATTAAAGTCAGTCCAGTGGAGAAGTTTTACTGAAATTTGACACACTGTGTCTCATGCCGTTTTGGCATATTTACAGGCTCAAACGAAAATAAATTAATTTTTTTTATTTAATAATATTAACAATAAAATTAAATTTAGGCACATGTTCTGCCCCTTAAAGGCATATAAAATAGACTTTTTTTTAACTGAAATTTTCTCCTCTTTTTAACGGTACCTTTATTTCAGCTCTATCATCATTATTTTTGGAACAATAATCGATACTTTAGAGTAAAATGGTCATACCTAGGAAAATAACAAAAATAAACAGGTCAAGTGTGTGCTAGTCAGCATACACAGCGAGGGTCCGTAGGCAACACTGTATTGTTTAAGTAGTACCCAGTACCCTATTGATGGTGTTTTTTAAAACACTAAAAAGCTTACTTTGATCTATCCTATGGGTCTAATATTCTCAAAACAAATAAACAAACTTCTGATAAAGTATTTTTTTTGCCATTGAACCGAAAAACAGCCATATAAATACACCGAAAAGACCATAACTATAAATAACCGCATTTTGCCTATAAAAAGTAAAATAATTTTTTTTCGAAATTTCCAAAAAGTGGTATCTTTACTTTTGGTCGAAGAATGTTCAGGAATTTTTTCAGATTTTTTGCACTTCACATAAGTGAGATAGAGGGGGGTGGGGACACTTTAAACGTGCCTACGCTCGCCCTATCAAAGTTATAACCAAAGAATTATATATTTTTGTAATCAACTCGACGTACCCTTTAATATGATACCCCTCACGATGTCGAAAAAAAAAATAAACCCTTAAGTCGCTATATTTTTAACATGTGTGGGTAGGTTCAAGACATGTACATGCCAAATTTCAAAGTCATCGGACGAAAGGTGTAGCCGTGAGAGCATGCGACGGACGGACAGACAGACAGACAGACACGCGCGAAAATATAAGGGTCCTTGGCTTTTGCCTACGGACCCTAAAAATATTGTGGTGAAACTATTGAGAATTGACCCATGGTATAGTAGTGTTTTTTGTTGTAAATGATGGGTAGAATCTACCCTCTTGGTTGGTTAAATCTTCGACCAAACACCCTGTATAATGATTCGCTTATACACCTATTCTGATTCTGTGTGTTAGAGAAATCATCTACTCCCGTGGTGTATTGGTTGGCGGGTCTGACATCTAATTCAGAGGTTTATGGTTTGAAACTCGTCCTGGTGAAAGATGTTTTACAGGTAAATCGACTGCCAACTTTGACCGGCAGTTGATAAAATATCTCTCACTTGGTGTAGTCTCAAATTAAAAAACTTACAACTTCACTTCAANGCGGGTCTGACATCTAATTCAGAGGTTTATGGTTTGAAACTCGTCCTGGTGAAAGATGTTTTACAGGTAAATCGACTGCCAACTTTGACCGGCAGTTGATAAAATATCTCTCACTTGGTGTAGTCTCAAATTAAAAAACTTACAACTTCACTTCAAAAATGTTTCACTTGGATGAGTCTCGAAACGCAAACTTGGTTTCCCGATGTCGGTTTCATCCAAGCAAATTTACTCTACCTTTTTTTGAAGTTTCACTTAAAAAAAAAGGTTAAAAATCTTATCAGTACTTTTAAAGATATTAGTGCTGATAAATCAAAGTTGCTGCTTCGATTCCTAGTCGGTACACAATTTTTTTAAAAAAAATAATTCAACGCAGGCAGTTCAAATTAATGTGGAGACCCTACCGTGCAAATTTTATTAAAATTGGACAAGTAATTTTTAGAGTTTCGTTGGCAAAACCACAAAAAAAGAAACCTCAATAGTTTTGTTACTGTGTCTGTCTGTCTGTCACTCTGTACGGTTCCAATAACTTTTGAATCAAAAGAGATAAAAACATGAAACTTTACAATATTAAAGATCATTTTGACGAGCCCTAAAGAAAAATATAGCCAACTCAAAATTATCAAAAACATTTTTTTTTTTTTTTTTTTTTTTGTAAATTTTGAGTGGGATATCAAATGAAAGGTATTGAAAAGAGTAGATAAGATTACAAAAATAAATAACACTTGTAGAAAGTGGTTAATTTCAATGCAATTTTGTCAAAAAACATTACAATTTTGCGTGCCTAATTTTTTTTATTTTTTTTTTTTGTTCACAATACCAACGAAATCCGTTTTACGTGAGACTTCACTAATATGAGACTTCAACTAATATTTGAGATATATCATTTCAAAGAGTCTTTGGTCTCAGAGAATTGAAATCATGTATTAAACGAAAAAAAAAAAAAAAAGAAAAAAAGTGTATCTTTATTTAGATTGTTATATCTCTTAGTCTTGTTTACCTGAATTGATAAATATTATCTGAGCTTTAATCTTAAAACTCTTTAATGATAAGAACACAACCCGTAAACACTCGAAATTCGATTAATTATAATCAAAATCAATAATGATTTAAGTGACATTGTTCTTAGTTTCTTGAAAGTTTAGTCTGAAAAAATTACTAAGGTGTTTTCTCTAAGTAATGAAAATATTCCATTTTCGTGTTTTTTTTTCAACAAGTGTCTAAAATAATTCGATGGTATTTTTCTCGACGTTAAACATTTTAAAACTATTTGTTGTGAATCCCATAGAAGTGAGACATGTTTTACAATGAGTAAAGTGGCTGTATCCCCCCCACCCCGCCTTATAATTCCCTACACTGTTGTTCGGGGCTAAAACCAAAACAAAAACTGTTTGTGAACAATTTAGTGTAATTTATTACTGAAGCAACTTTGGATTTCTTATTCGTCATTTTTTTCTCAGATCAAAAAATATTTCTTTAAAAGAACAGCTGTTTGTTCTGAATTGAATAGGAGTCAACCGACTCTACAAAAGTCCATAATACAGAAGAAGTGGACTTTTAAATAAAATTCGAAGACAACAGAAACTCGAAGAAAACAGAGCCTTCGTTTCAATGCTTCTCCATCAGCTGATACTCACACAACAGGTTTGCCAACAGATTCCCCATGACTATGTATTTCTAAAAAACATAAACTTTTAATTCTGACTAATCTATAAGTCATCACTAGTTTCAAACTTGAACTATTGCATAAAATATATAATAATATACATAGATGGCTAAATTTTACCTTTCCCTTGTCTTTAAAGGCGACTAACATAATCAATATAGCTTTACTTCATGTTCAATGTTTTATTATTTTTTGTTATTTTCATTGAGGCAGACATTTTTGTTAAAGGTCACTCGTTGTTGTACGCTCGATGATAAGTTGATAATAGTTATTTATGCACCTAGGGAGTAAAGTAAGCCATTATTCCCTGAGCGAAAAAGTTGATTCTTGAGGCGAAGCCGAAGGAATCATGTCCCTAAATCCCGAGGCAAAGCCGAGGGAATAAGAGTTTTTGATTCCCGAGACGTAGCCAAGGGAATAACGCTAATAAGCTCCTGAGGCGAAGCCGAGGGAGATAATTATCGCGAAGGTAATAATGGCACTTTACTCACGAGGTACATACAATATTTTATCTCCTGTAGGAAGTAAATACACATTTTCGTTCATTTCACAGTTTTTATTTATTATTTTAATAAATAACAATAATTATTAACACTTTTAATAGCAGATATAAGAGATTCAGTATTAAAAACAAATAAGAATTGGAATTAAACTCAAATAGAAGGTTACTTAGATGCAGGTTATAAACATAGATAAACATGGTCGTAAAAGCAGTGACGCCAACCTGATTTCAACATCTTCATTACATTAACCATTCATTTTCTACTATTTATAAAATAATTAAGTTGCANAAGGAAGCTATTCGTGTTTGATTGTGGCAGCTGAAGAAGGGCATCTGGAATTAGTAAGATACTTAATTTCTAGAGGGGCAGACGTCAATGCCAAGGCTGATGGTGGGGGTTCTGCGATTCTCTCTGCATCCATAAGAGGCCATTATAAGATCGTAGAGCTGTTAATAGCCAACAGAGCCAATGTAAACTGTGTAACTTTCTCTGGTTTCACGCCTTTGCACAACGCTTCTGAATTTGGTTATACGGATGTGGTAAATTTACTTGTTAATAATGGAGCAAAAGTTAATAATGTTGATTCTGTGTGTGGGGTGACTCCACTATATTTGGCTTGTAACTACGGTCACATCGAAGTTCTTGAATCACTCCTGAAACATGGAGCTGATCCTAGATTATCTCCTTATAATCTACCGTCTCCATTTTTCCAATCAGTACTGAGCAACCATAAAACTGTTTTAAGAACTCTTATTCAGCGAGGATTTGATATTAATACTAAAACAAAGGGAGGTTTGACTGCTATGCACTTTGCCACACAAAATGCTTCCACTGATATTATAGACCTTCTTGTCCTAAATAAAGCAGATGTGAACTGTAAAACAAATGAATCGATCACTCCTCTCTACATGGCTTCAGTAAAAGGATACTGTCAAGTTATAGACACACTTATAAAGAACGGGGCCAAAGTCAATGCCAAAACTCCCCGAGGATGGACACCACTCCATGCAGCTACTAGCCGTGATCATAAAGATGTTGTAGCTTTATTATTACGATGTAAAGCTGAAGTGGATTCTCCAGATGTAGAAGGTCGAACTTCACTACACATTGCTGCTACTGTCGGAGCCAAGGAGGCGGCCGAAGTATTGTTGTACAACTCGGCAATTGTGAGTATGAGGGATTGTCACAATTGTACCCCTCTCGATATTGCTAGCATTTTCAGTCACTCAAAAATTGCTGGTTTGCTTATAAAACACGGAGCAGACGTCAACTGTTGTTCGGTTTGGTTGGGCACTCCTTTGTTTCTGGCCGTTGATTCTGGCAATAGAGACACTGTTAACTTGTTGTTTAATAATGGAGCCAGGTTTGAATATAGTTTAGAGAACAAAAAAATGATTTCGAGTATAATAAAAAATGACCGCAAAGATCTTTTGAGAATATTGATGTGTAAAGGTGTAAAGGTGGTTGAAGAAGAACCCGCTGCTCTTGTAAAGGACACGAGGAAGATCATCATTCAGTTAAGGAACGCTTTATCTCACTCTAACTCCCTTGTCAAAAGAATGGAATTGGAGGAACTGAAGCTATGCAACAGTCAACAATGCCTAAATTTGATTTTTTCTCGAAGTTTTGTTTTTGTGACTCCGTTCTTAATTTAGCTAAGGTCAAAAAATACTTAGAGCTTTTTATGGATCAATTAAAGAAGCTTGATTTGAACGGTGTCAATCCTGAAGGCATGGGTCTATTGCCTAAATCGACCCGGAAAGACATCATAAAAGAAATTGTGCGATCTTTTCCCCCGTTTAAAAGCCTATATGAAGATCACGACGTAGCAAGGGATTTAATTTCGCTGTGGACAATTAAAGATGCGCTGGAATTGGCTACGTCGGCACACCTGTCAGATAGAAAAGGCAGTCTTGTCGTATTCAGATCGCTTCAGATAACTGGTGAATTTTTAAAAAATACATTGGAAGCACCGAAAATTTCGGAAAGAGGTGTGGATATAATTTTATTGGGTTTGCCCGTGGACACGAGGAAGATCATCATTCAGTTAAGGAACGCTTTATCTCACTCTAACTCCCTTGTCAAAAGAATGGAATTGGAGGAAGATGCACAATTGCTGATCAGGGTTAAGAAAGATCTGAGTAAAGTTTCCGAGGTGGTAAATGATGTCCTGCTTCAGAGACAGGCTCACATCTTTAGCTCTATCTTAAGAGAAATTATCCAAATTTCAGATCTAACTGGTTTACATAGGCTTTTCCAAATTCTTAAACCAATTTTATCGTATTTGAAAGGCAGTGTAGAAAGACAGTGTTTAATAAACACTATTTCACATAAATCGTTGCAGAATAAATTTTACGAAATTGTTAAAAGATTACAAAATATTATTCAAAATAAAACTTTCCTTGAAGAGCAAATACTTCAACAGTTATTTGAGGTAATTAAATGTCAAGAATCAAACTCGAAATGGAATAGTTTGGATACCTCATTCCTTACTTACTTAGTCACTCAAATGGAAAAAATTTATAATGTTGCTGGATATCAGGCTGATCTAGAAGAGTATGACAACATTCTGAAGGTTCTAAAAGTTCTTGCAAGTGAATTAATTAAAAAAATAAGCTCCGATTTAATTTTTGAGTTTCCCAATAATAAAGTGATTGAGAGGCTGGTTTGCGGGCTATTTACAAGTTTTCAGTGTAGAAAACATGAAAATTGGCCAGAAATTAGTCAACTTTTCTGTGAAATGTTTAAACTAAGTAATTTTGATTTTAATCATAACAGTGCGGTTGAAGAAATATTTGAACGACTCACTGAAAAAACCCTTGTGCTTTCAAATGCTTACGATATTAATGTAAACAGGGAATATCTTTCAAATAGAATTAGAGGAGAACTAGGCAATTTTCTATCAGCCAACAAAATCCAAAACTATGACGATGATTTTGAACATAGGCTCAAAGACAAAAGATTCCTTTCGTCGATACATGTGCTGCTACTCGATTTGATGTTCATACTGGAATCGGAAAAAATATTGGAAAATAACATTTTGTCTCTTGACGATCATTTTTTTACATTATCCGGAAAATGTTTACGGAATCACTTGGCCCATTATAATAATCTGGTGGACATCTTGATGGGAGAAGACCTTCCACGCGTTCTAATATTGACCGCTATAAAACTTGTCAAAGGGTCAGAGAGTGCTTTTAAGAGAAATCACATTGGCTCTGTTTTTATAATAAAAGAAAACCTCAATAGAGACTTACGCACCCTGAACAACAAGTTTCAAATGTTTTCCTCTATCCAAACTGGAGATTTGGAGTCTGTTCAACTTCTTATCGGTAAAGGGGCTGACGTATTGTCCAGGGACATCAACCATAAAACAAGTTTGCACTACGCTGTAACTGCTCCTGGCACTGCAGTTGTAAAATATTTACTTGATGTAGGTGTCTCCCCATGGTTGGAATCTAAAGCCCGTGACTCAGCTCTACATGTCGCTGCTAAACACGGATTTACAGAAGCAGCAGGTCTGCTAATTAAAGCTGGTCTCAAAGCTGACATTTTAAACTTTCAAAGCAAAAGTCCTTTGCACGAGGCTTCAAAACATGGTCACCTGGGAACAGTTCTCATTCTAATTGAAAATGGAGCTGATAAGTGCTTCACAGATAACCGTGGAGCTACACCCTTACATTATGCTGTCGCATATAATCACAAAGACATTGTCGTTTTGCTTTTAGGAGCTGAACATGTTGACCACTGTTTAACCAAAGGAAGCTATTCGTGTTTGATTGTGGCAGCTGAAGAAGGGCATCTGGAATTAGTAAGATACTTAATTTCTAGAGGGGCAGACGTCAATGCCAAGGCTGATGGTGGGGGTTCTGCGATTCTCTCTGCATCCATAAGAGGCCATTATAAGATCGTAGAGCTGTTAATAGCCAACAGAGCCAATGTAAACTGTGTAACTTTCTCTGGTTTCACGCCTTTGCACAACGCTTCTGAATTTGGTTATACGGATGTTGTAAATTTACTTGTTAATAATGGAGCAAAAGTTACTGTTGAGTCTGTGTGTGGGGTGACTCCACTATATTTGGCTTGTACCTACGGTCATATCAAAGTTGTAAAATCGCTCCTGAAACATGGAGCTGATCCTAGTATATCTCCTTATAATCGACCGTCTCCATTTTTCCAATCAGTACTGCTCAATCATAAAGCTGTTTTAAGTACTCTTGTTCATCGAGGATTGGATATTAATACTAAAACAAAGAGAGGTTTGACTGCCATGCACTTTGCCACCCAAAATGCTTCCACTGATATTATAGACCTTCTAATCCAAAATAAAGCAGATGTGAACTGTAAAACAAATGAATCGATCACTCCTCTCTACATGGCTTCAGTAAAAGGATACTGTCAAGTTATAGACACACTTATAAAGAACGGGGCCAAAGTCAATGCCAAAACTCCCCGAGGATNTTATAATGTTGCTGGATATCAGGCTGATCTAGAAGAGTATGACAACATTCTGAAGGTTCTAAAAGTTCTTGCAAGTGAATTAATTAAAAAAATAAGCTCCGATTTAATTTTTGAGTTTCCCAATAATAAAGTGATTGAGAGGCTGGTTTGCGGGCTATTTACAAGTTTTCAGTGTAGAAAACATGAAAATTGGCCAGAAATTAGTCAACTTTTCTGTGAAATGTTTAAACTAAGTAATTTTGATTTTAATCATAACAGTGCGGTTGAAGAAATATTTGAACGACTCACTGAAAAAACCCTTGTGCTTTCAAATGCTTACGATATTAATGTAAACAGGGAATATCTTTCAAATAGAATTAGAGGAGAACTAGGCAATTTTCTATCAGCCAACAAAATCCAAAACTATGACGATGATTTTGAACATAGGCTCAAAGACAAAAGATTCCTTTCGTCGATACATGTGCTGCTACTCGATTTGATGTTCATACTGGAATCGGAAAAAATATTGGAAAATAACATTTTGTCTCTTGACGATCATTTTTTTACATTATCCGGAAAATGTTTACGGAATCACTTGGCCCATTATAATAATCTGGTGGACATCTTGATGGGAGAAGACCTTCCACGCGTTCTAATATTGACCGCTATAAAACTTGTCAAAGGGTCAGAGAGTGCTTTTAAGAGAAATCACATTGGCTCTGTTTTTATAATAAAAGAAAACCTCAATAGAGACTTACGCACCCTGAACAACAAGTTTCAAATGTTTTCCTCTATCCAAACTCGAGATTTGGAGTCTGTTCAACTTCTTATCGGTAAAGGGGCTGACGTATTGTCCAGGGACATCAACCATAAAACAAGTTTGCACTACGCTGTAACTGCTCCTGGCACTGCAGTTGTAAAATATTTACTTGATGTAGGTGTCTCCCCATGGTTGGAATCTAAAGCCCGTGACTCAGCTCTACATGTCGCTGCTAAACACGGATTTACAGAAGCAGCAGGTCTGCTAATTAAAGCTGGTCTCAAAGCTGACATTTTAAACTTTCAAAGCAAAAGTCCTTTGCACGAGGCTTCAAAACATGGTCACCTGGGAACAGTTCTCATTCTAATTGAAAATGGAGCTGATAAGTGCTTCACAGATAACCGTGGAGCTACACCCTTACATTATGCTGTCGCATATAATCACAAAGACATTGTCGTTTTGCTTTTAGGAGCTGAACATGTTGACCACTGTTTAACCAAAGGAAGCTATTCGTGTTTGATTGTGGCAGCTGAAGAAGGGCATCTGGAATTAGTAAGATACTTAATTTCTAGAGGGGCAGACGTCAATGCCAAGGCTGATGGTGGGGGTTCTGCGATTCTCTCTGCATCCATAAGAGGCCATTATAAGATCGTAGAGCTGTTAATAGCCAACAGAGCCAATGTAAACTGTGTAACTTTCTCTGGTTTCACGCCTTTGCACAACGCTTCTGAATTTGGTTATACGGATGTTGTAAATTTACTTGTTAATAATGGAGCAAAAGTTACTGTTGAGTCTGTGTGTGGGGTGACTCCACTATATTTGGCTTGTACCTACGGTCATATCAAAGTTGTAAAATCGCTCCTGAAACATGGAGCTGATCCTAGTATATCTCCTTATAATCGACCGTCTCCATTTTTCCAATCAGTACTGCTCAATCATAAAGCTGTTTTAAGTACTCTTGTTCATCGAGGATTGGATATTAATACTAAAACAAAGAGAGGTTTGACTGCCATGCACTTTGCCACCCAAAATGCTTCCACTGATATTATAGACCTTCTAATCCAAAATAAAGCAGATGTGAACTGTAAAACAAATGAATCGATCACTCCTCTCTACATGGCTTCAGTAAAAGGATACTGTCAAGTTATAGACACACTTATAAAGAACGGGGCCAAAGTCAATGCCAAAACTCCCCGAGGATGGACACCACTCCATGCAGCTACTAGCCGTGATCATAAAGATGTTGTAGCTTTATTATTACGATGTAAAGCTGAAGTGGATTCTCCAGATGTAGAAGGTCGAACTTCACTACACATTGCTGCTACTGTCGGAGCCAAGGAGGCGGCCGAAGTATTGTTGTACAACTCGGCAATTGTGAGTATGAGGGATTGTCACAATTGTACCCCTCTCGATATTGCTAGCATTTTCAGTCACTCAAAAATTGCTGGTTTGCTTATAAAACACGGAGCAGACGTCAACTGTTGTTCGGTTTGGTTGGGCACTCCTTTGTTTCTGGCCGTTGATTCTGGCAATAGAGACACTGTTAACTTGTTGTTTAATAATGGAGCCAGGTTTGAATATAGTTTAGAGAACAAAAAAATGATTTCGAGTATAATAAAAAATGACCGCAAAGATCTTTTGAGAATATTGATGTGTAAAGGTGTAAAGGTGGTTGAAGAAGAACCCGCTGCTCTTGTAAAGGCAATCGTTGCAGGTTCTAAGAGAGTAGTAAAAGTTTTACTAAAACATAATGTTAATGTTAATTACATAATAAATCAAGAGGGATTAGATAAGTTTCCTTCAAACTCAATGTTTAAAAGCAATATGGTGTCTGAAATTAAGTCTCTTAAAGGATTAACACCCTTACTACTCGCTAGTGCATTAGGTAATAAGGATATAGTTGAGATGTTAGTTCTATCGGGAGCTAATCTTAACAGCATAATTAGTGACGGCAGCTCAGCTCTGCATTTGGCCGCCTCTCTCGGTCGATCAGAAGTCGTTCAGGTGCTATTGAGTAAAGGGATTATACTCAGTACCAGAGATAGTAAGTACAGAACACCTTTTGAGTTAGCAGTCAGTAGGGGGCATGTGTCAACTGTTAATATATTCCTCAGTCACAAAGACATCAAAGTCAATGAAATAGGTGTCGACAAGTGGACTCCATTGCATGTGGCAGCGAAGTCAGGGAATTTAGAAATAGTCATAAACTTGGTTGAAAACGGTGCCGATGTGAACCTTAGGAATGCTGCCGGGTCAAAGCCAATCCACATTGCTGCCCGAGAAGGAAACCTTAATATTGTGAAATATTTTATTAGTCTGGGGTTGAGTGTAGAAGATCGTGGAACAGAGAATCAGACTTTGTTGCAGTATGCAGCAGTGAAGGGGCAATTGGATGTCGTTGAATTTCTCATTCAAAAGCAGTCTGCCCAGCCCAATGTTTCTGATAAAAACGGCTGCAGTCCTCTTCACCTTGCTGCTTTTAGTGGCAGCAAGATTGTGGTGGAATACTTATTGAAATCAGGATGTTTCTTTAATACTACAAATGTAAACAATAAGAAACCCTCTGAAGTGACTCTTTTTGCTGAAGTTCGAGAGGTTTTGGAAAATACGGAAGAACTGTTGACTGCAGCAAAGAAGAATGACTGTTCGTTAATAAGTGCCCTTGTTGATAGAGGTGTTGTCTTAAACGCTGTCCATTCCGATTTTGGGGCGGCGTTACACTGTGCTGCTTGGAAGGGCTTTGACGATGTAGCTAAAACTCTGTTAGGAAAAGGCTGTGATCCAAACGTGAAAGATAAAAGTGGATTTAGACCTCTACATTATGCTGTGAAATTCGGTCATTACAAGGTGGTTTTGACTTTGCTGTCAAGTGGAGCTGTGTTTAATTCTCTTTCAAATAGCAGCAAAACACCCCTTAACCTCTGCAAGAATAAGAAAATTGGGGGTTTAATCAAGTTTATAAGTAAATGCTTTGAGAAGGTAAAGAGTAAAGACATAAGTGTTATCAAAGATTTGGAAAGAATGAAAGACATTGATATATTGAAGACTTTAATTAAAGCACTTAACGGAGAAAGTAGAAGCCTAATGACGACTGCTGTTAAATTTGACTTTCCTAAAGTAAAAGAGCTGCAGAATATACTTGAAGGAGACTTTACATCTACAAAGACTATGGCAGTAATATTCGCCTCTCAAGAGAAGTACGACGAGGCTCTGAATTTGTTTTATGAGATTCTTGAACATAAAAAGCAACTGCTTGACGACAATGAGCCGGGAATAATCGATACTGAGAAAGAGATTGGACAGGTTTTGTATAAAAAACAGAGTTACAAAGAATCTCTGGAGCTGTTGAAATCAGTTCACGAGAAGCAAAATAAATCCTTGGGAAAAAATCATAAAGATACTGTTGATACTAACAGTCTTATCGCATTGGTTTTGTTCAGATTGTGTAAATTTGAAGAATCGCTGAGTTTATTTCAAAAAGTCTGCGAGATTCAGAGAGAAATTTTAGGACCCGATCACGCAGACTATATAACCACAAATTCTCACATTGCTCTTGTTTTAGATAGAACTGGAAGGCATGAAGAAGCCTTGACAATTAATTACAGGGTTTTAGATCACCGTAAGAAGCAGTACGGAGATAACCATCTACAGACTTTAACTTCCTACAACAATATAGCAGTTGTATTGGGTAAACTGGGTCGGTTCGATGAAGCCGGTTCGATGAAGCGATTAATATCTACAAGATGGTTCATAAAGGAAGAGCTAAAGTTCTAGGATCGGATCACTCAGACACGCTGAGGGTTCTACACAACATGGCTCAATCTCTCTATTTAAATAAACAAACCGGGGAAGCGATAAAGTTACTTAACCAAGTGCTTGAGAGGCAGAAGGCTTCTCTCGGCTCGAGACATGTGGACGTCTTCAATACACAGTTAAATATCGCAAATTTTCTTGTTAACGTGGGAAATAAAATAGACGCCCATAAAGCTTTTGAGGAGTGCTATGAAAATGGAGTAGCAATATTAGGTCCTAAACATCCGTCAGTTCTTTTTGTACAATATGAAATGGCTGTGATGAAACCATTTTTGAACACATTTGGTTTGAATGTTGAAAGCACTTCGAAGATAATTCAAGATGAGTTTATCACAGCTGTAAGTCAAGGAGATGTAAGCCGCATATCAGATCTCATAAAGCAAGGTGTTTCTGTGAATGGGCGTGACGCCGAGGGGAGAACCCCCTTGCACTTTGCTGTCAGTAGTGGTAGCGTAGAAACCATCAATATTTTGCTGGAGAACGCTGCGGACGTGACTCTGTCTTCGAACAAAGGGAATACGTCTCTGCACACAGCTGTCGCAAGAAATGATACTGTCGCTGCTGAACTGTTACTGAGTCGGGTCGGTGAGAAGTGGCTACACGGTTTCATCAATGCCAAAACAAAGGTCGGTGAGAACACGGCTCTTCATGTGGCGGCGAGGAACGGCTCGGCAGAAACTGTCGAATGTCTCCTGCGACATGGTGCAGCGTACGATGTCGTCAACGCGGAAGGGAAAACCCCTTTTGAGCTTTCACAGAGTGAATACATCAGAGAACTTTTAAGTTTTGTAGATCTGTATTTTAGCTCGGTTGGCTCGAACTTGGCTGATAATCTTCAATTAAGGGACCCTAAGTTGATTCCAATCATCCAGTCTGCCAGAAACAAACGAGGTGAAACTTTAGAAGAACTCATGATGAAAAATGTTCTTAGCAGACTGAGATCTAGCTGAACTAATACAATTGAAGGGTACAGGGGAAGAACCATCATAGTCCACTCAAACCCTTTTTGAGAAAAACGAATTTTAAGATTTCAATTCTCCTAGAATCCAAGATATCTCTTCAAATAATCCTTTCAACACAAATTAGTTTAAGTAAGTAAGACCTTTTAAGTAATAAATAGCGTATAAAACAATTTATGGACAAATTAAGAGGGTGTGGCACACGAAATATTGGAAGGGGATGTGATTGGGGAGGTAATTTTTGGGAAGATATCCTTAAAGAAAACAAAAAAACGCAATTTGTAGACGGTAGTGCTAGGTGGTACTCTTACTTCACTTGGAAGTTTTTATAGTAACCCTGCAAAGGGTTGGTTTACTGTCCTGTCACAGCTAGCAATCCTACACACGTATCCTTCTTTACAGATAACTATAATAATTTTCATGTTTTCTGGGACCTGGGGCCGAAATTATATGACAAAGTTAGTGTGAGTTGTCTCGAATCGATATTTCTTGCTTTTGCTCTGGCAAAATCGTCTATTTAAATTGGTATAGTAAATTCCTAGCGTTATGTCGCTTTTCAGGTTGTCAACTGTTCAGCTTATATTTACGCATTGTAGACCTATTCACTGTATTTATTCTGTTAAGAGCTGAACACATTTTTTTCCGCATTTATATTTTTTGCCCTTGCAAAATTTAGCTTTGACCCCTCCCATCTAGCCTTTTGAGTTGCGCCCCCAAACCTCTTGCGCCCCTGGGCACGTGCCCATCGTGCCCCTATAGTTAAATCGGCCCTG
>KZ651910.1:48599-67894 GCA_001010745.2 Gerris buenoi
TAAGGTTTCTTTTTTTGTACTTTGTACAGAAACCTAAAAATAAAATAAATATATCAATTAAGGTAGAACCAATGGACGTTCGACAAAAATAATAGAACCAAAGTTGTAAATGTTTTAAAATCAGTTACAGCTGGTGCAATCTCCTTTTCGATACAACTTACTGTTTGGCTGGAATAAGCCTTTACAAAAAATTTAACACAGTACCCCTTATTTTTTTATATAAAATTTTAATAAACTTTAGTCCTACTAAACATTTTTCGACGCACCAAGCCTACATGATATCATATGCGCTACGTGATTGGACTCACCTCTGCGAAAAAATTATCGATTTCGTTTTGCCAGTTTTGCCCCTATAAAATCGGACTGGTGGCGACAGGCACACATACATACATACATTCACGAAAATATTTAAGCCTTCGGTTTTCGGAATTTATAAAATTTTATTTAAATGCAAAAATATTTAAAAATTTTGCAATTCTGACCAATGTATGGCAAAACTTTAATTTTACATAATATATAGATTATAATTAATAGTTATGCAGAAATATGTAATAGTATATGTCTTGATCTCAACTATTGCATTAAAATATTAATTATCTATGTAGTTTTCGAACATTTTTTTTAAGAAACAAATCAAGCCTTTTTATTGAGTTAATTCACCGCATACAAGGTTAAGTTTCAAAAAAGTTATATTTTATCTATGATATAATCTGTACCCGTAGTATCTTCAATATCTGTTTGGTAACATTTACTTAACAATTTAAGTAATAAGCTTACAATTATTTTTTTTAACCTTTTATACTGTATTCAACTTTCAGGTAAAAAGTATACAATACTTAGCAAAACGCTTTCACGCAACCTGTTTTCATTGACCACCTGTTATACCGGACCACTTTTCTTTAGTACCGACGAAAACATCACGTCTTAAATAGACTTTCTTCGAGTTTAGTAGCCACCTGTCTATTGTGTGAACATCGACCACCATAAGGGTCAGGATATGCAACAAAAAAAAAAAACAAACTTGTTTCAAATCCTGAACATCAGCTCCTCAGGAACAAGGGTGACTGGCCCTTACCAAATCTTTTATTACACTTGTACTTGTATAAGGAGGCATTATATGTCTCCCTTCCCCAATTTTTCTCTGGACTACTTGTTTTTTTACAACTTTTTGAATCTAGAAAGAAGAGAAAGGTTGAGCAACATTTTTACAAGGTTGTTTGAAATTGTGTCACTTCATTGAAAGTACCCGTCAAGAAACAAGAAGAAAAGCAATTATTTCCTATCCTCTATGCTTCTATAGAGCTTCGCCCAAGAAAGAAGTAACTTTGGGTAAAACTTCTACAAAGTTCTAATTTTTAACAAAATTAAGATGAAATATGTTTAAGGGTGTAATGCATAGAGTGAAAAATCCCCTTAAATCTCTTAATCGTAGATTTAATAATACCAGCCCATAAAAACCAAGTTTTTATTATAAATCCTTTTATATTTTTGCATTTTAGTTCTGAAGGGAAATATTGGTATTCATTCATTTCAATTTGAAATAAATAATTTAAAATTAATTAATTAGTAACATTTAATTAATTATTATATTTGTTACAATGATTTTGTACCGGTAGAGAGTCGAAATGCCAAGNAGATTATAATTAATAGTTATGCAGAAATATGTAATAGTATATGTCTTGATCTCAACTATTGCATTAAAATATTAATTATCTATGTAGTTTTCGAACATTTTTTTTAAGAAACAAATCAAGCCTTTTTATTGAGTTAATTCACCGCATACAAGGTTAAGTTTCAAAAAAGTTATATTTTATCTATGATATAATCTGTACCCGTAGTATCTTCAATATCTGTTTGGTAACATTTACTTAACAATTTAAGTAATAAGCTTACAATTATTTTTTTTAACCTTTTATACTGTATTCAACTTTCAGGTAAAAAGTATACAATACTTAGCAAAACGCTTTCACGCAACCTGTTTTCATTGACCACCTGTTATACCGGACCACTTTTCTTTAGTACCGACGAAAACATCACGTCTTAAATAGACTTTCTTCGAGTTTAGTAGCCACCTGTCTATTGTGTGAACATCGACCACCATAAGGGTCAGGATATGCAACAACAAAAAAAAAAAAAAACTTGTTTCAAATCCTGAACATCAGCTCCTCAGGAACAAGGGTGACTGGCCCTTACCAAATCTTTTATTACACTTGTACTTGTATAAGGAGGCATTATATGTCTCCCTTCCCCAATTTTTCTCTGGACTACTTGTTTTTTTACAACTTTTTGAATCTAGAAAGAAGAGAAAGGTTGAGCAACATTTTTACAAGGTTGTTTGAAATTGTGTCACTTCATTGAAAGTACCCGTCAAGAAACAAGAAGAAAATCAATTATTTCCTATCCTCTATCCTTCTATAGAGCTTCGCCCAAGAAAGAAGTAACTTTGGGTAAAACTTNAAATTATAAATTTACAAGATATTTTGTTAAATTAACCATTAACCATTTTATGTCACTCTCACATATTAGATTCAATATTTTAAAAAATGTATAAAATATTTTAAATTACTGATAATTAGTTTAGCAACGATTCTGTCCCTTCGACAATATTTTCCTATCTTAATTGTATTGGAAGGATACATGTAGAAGAGTCTAAGGTCAGGCCCGTGTCCGTTATATTTAAAAACTACCAGTAACGATTAAAGTTCAATTATTTTGGACTTTTCTTCCATGGGAATTTTTTCCTGGGCTTTTCTTCCGTCCACCCATTAAAGAGTAGTATTATCCGATTGAATTTAAAAAGAAAAGTAAATTAAAAAAAAAGGTTTTAAGAAAAGTGTTATCTCATTAGCTACGAGTGTCCATTCCATAGTCCAAAATTATATCTTATACTACCAAAATTTTGGGAAATTTGCCAAGATGAATACTTCTCCAAGATCATATTAGCTAGGATACTTAAGTTATTGCGGCAATATGACAATAAACAAAACAATTTTGTGGAATTTACAATTTACCCAAGGTTAATATATCTCTAAGCCTACATTACCTAAGCCAATTTAGTTATTGCAGTAATTTGACAATTAACTAAACAATTTCGTGGAATTTACACAAGGTTAATGTATCTTTCAGCATACATCCTACATTAGCTAAGCCAATTTAGTTATTGCAGTAATATGACAATAAACTAACCACTAACCAATTTCGTGGAATTTACACAAGGATAATGTATCTTTCAGCCTACATCCTACATTATCTTAGCCAATTTAGTTATTGTGGTACTTAGATATAACTAAATAATTTTGCTCTTTATAATTTTTGTTTTTTGTATAAAGTAGAAAATAATGAACGTCTCCTTATCACAAAAAGGTTTTAAATCCAACACATATCTTTTCTCATAACTCATCTTCTGGGATGCCAACATATAGCTTACACTACTGGAATTATCTTCTGCGTGATGTGAACTGAAAGCAACTACTTATAGAATAATAAACTGTTTCTCGTGACAGCAAATCAACAGATACATTTTGCTATTGCTTTGAGTTAATATCACGATACACCACATACCTATAGATGCTTCTGGTTCTGGTAGTGGAAGCGAAATATTGGACTGATGAACGCAAATAATAAATTACTAGAGGTCGCCCAAGAAGTCATGGAAATCTGAGGAGTTCGCTAGTTTCGTCATGTACAGTCAGTTTTTAATAAAATAGACCACTGTCAAAAAAACACAGTGTTGTTCTTTGGTTATTAATCATTTTATTTTTTTAATTCTATATTTTTTGCTACAGGCAACACTGTACCTAATAAGAAATCACTTCTACTAAACGATAATATCTTTATATTATTATTTATTGATTGTTTCTCTTTATTTCTGAGTTTGGTTTGTTACTTTTGATTACTTCCCCGTTATTTGTAGCGTCCTTTTTATTTGCATCTTCCCGTGGATTTGTGGATGTGGATCGTAAGAAAATCGTTTAGGACAGTTGTGACTAAAACTCGTACTGTATAAAAACAAACAAAACAGGAAACCTAACAAATTGGAAACCTTCCTGTTGTTATTTGTAAGATTTGACATAACTGCGCATGCCATACAAACTAGAATAGCACCCGACTATACTGACTTCGGCAATACTCGGAAGTTCCGACTTTAAACGAAGCTAAGCTTTCAGTTTCTACCGTGTTCATGATTTCTTGGTCGACCTCTAACAATATTAAATCCAGGGCGGGTCGAGATAAAACATAAGAAGGAGCAAGGTAAATTTCATTATTTTTACATGCACTTTAACGGAAGTTAAACAAATTTCTAATTCTTTAGAACCATATTTTTTTTAAGGTTTCATAATTTTGGGTGTCAATATTGATCTAATATGAACCTTAAGGATAAGAACTGAAATTTATCTCGTAAAATAATGGGGATGCATTGTTTTTAAAATTACTGTTATCATTGAAGATAACTGTAGAAGCTGGAAGTAACGTTTTTACCTCATTTATTTTTTCTTGACCTAGATTTTAGTTTAGTGAGAAATAGAAGTCTTGGCCACTCTTTGTAATGAGTCGGCTCGGAGGCTTCATTAATTGACGCCACATAATACAACTAAGTACAAGAGATTATTCCTATTTTAATACAACTCAGTTTTAGTTTTAACTTAATATTTCTTCCTTAACAGTAAAAGAAGCAGAGGAGTTATATTAATGTCTAACATCGTGAATAAGGTAAGATAATTTATCACAAAACAAAACACAATTATAACTACATACCTACTTATCTCGCACCAACCAGAGAAGCAGAGAGAGGAAAAAGAAAGAGCTCATCGTAGAGAAATTGTATAATATTGCATAACATCGTGAAAAAGGAAAATAGTTTATCACAAAACACAATTATAAATACATATATACATACTTCTCTCGCACCAACCAGAGAAGCAGCGAGAGAAAAAAAAAGAACTCATCGTAGAGAAATTTTACAAATTTACAATATTGCATAACATCGTGAATTAGGTAAGATAATTTATCACAAAACAAAACACAATTATAAATATATACTTATCTCGCACCAACCAGAGAAGCAGCGAGAGGAAAAAGAAAGAACTCATCGTAGAGAAATGTTTTAATATTGCATAACATCGTGAAAAAGGTAAAATAGTCTATCGCAAAACGAAACACAATTATAAGTTTAATCTTTTAGAGAGGCAGCGAGAGGGTAGAGGAGGACTCAACATAGTCAATTTATATTATTGCATAACATCATGAATAAGGTGAGATAGTTTATCACAAAACAAAGCTCAATTATAACTTTATATTTCTCTCTTAACATCAACAGAAGCAGCGATATGGTCATATGGTAGAGAAGGAACTCATTATAGAGAAAGTTAAACTATTGCATTGCATCGTGAATAAGGTGAGACGGTGTAATAAAAAATATTAAAAAAAAAATAAAAATAAAAAAATACTAACCAATTATTACTTTGTATTTCTCTCCTAACAGCAGCATGAACCTTGAGGATACCTCGTCATCGATATCATTAAAATGGTGCAGGTTTCTTTAGTGCTATTTTCCGTCGACCTTTTCCTCGAAGGTGAAAGAACAAGATTTATTTTTTCTCTCGGGCAAATATAAGTCTGTAACATAACAAAACAAACTCAGTGTTAAATTGGTAAGAAACCATATAAGTTTTACTTTATAAAAATAATACTAAAGGAAGTTTCTAGTTAGATTTATCCCAACTAAAATTCTTTTATATTATGTATAGATTGGTTTGTGGAATAGATCTTAGTTCTTTTTATTATTTCAAAAGCTAGTCCAATACTTTTATTTACTACATTTTGAAATAAAAAGTGTTAAGACGTGTCATTACTTTCGTTTGGAAATTAAAATCGAAGGGCAAAAATAATAGGTGTTAATGGTCGAAAAAGTACAATTGCTAATGTTTACCGGTTTTGACTACTTTTGTTGGTCAATTCAATGATCAGTAATTGGTTCATTAATAAAACCAATTAAAGTGGTCAAGACCGATCTCTAATAAACGGCTCTTTGAGTTCTATTCAGTATGAGGTTTTTGACAATAAACTGTAAAATATTGATCTCAGAGTTCTATTCACTATGAGTAAGTATCACGAAGTCTATAATAACAACTGGGTTTTTTTTTTTTTTTTTTTTTTTTTTTTTTTTTTTTTTTTTTTTTTTTTTTTNATTTCTTTTTTTTTTTTTTGTTTTTTTTTTTTGGCTTCCAATTTTTGAACATGTTTAATTTAATTTTCTGTTATTAATCTAAACATTTCTCCAGTTTTTCCTGGTAAAAATTAATAAATTTGTTTTTACGGTTTGTTCCATTCGAGCCACTAAATCAGTTAGAAAAGGTATGGACAGCAGTAATCAATAAATTGCGGCTCTAGTTTTCAAAGGGCCACAGGGGAATGTCCCTTCTATCATTTTTAGATATAAATTACAAAGAATATGGTACTAAGGTATGAATAAGAAAATTAGCACCTACAAATAAGAGTCAATTACCTTATTTGATTTGTAACTTCAGATGGTAAGAACAAGCGGTAAAAAAATAGATATATATATATATAAAAGTGAGATTTCCTCTGCCGATATACCAACAAAAAAAGAAGTTTTTAAGCTAAAAATATAGGAATGATAAAAATAAATAATAATAATATCTAGTCGTACAAATGTAAAAGAGAAACTACATGGAAACTACGGAAATGAAGGATCTGCAGTCGAGGTTATAAAGGTAGGAAAGGAAGACCCACGATCGCTTCTCCAGTCCCATACAAATGCATACATATTCACTAAATCACGGAAGAACGTGAATTGAAGCAATGCAATTCTTTCTCGGAAAGTAAATGTGCACAGTGTCGAGTTTTAATTTAGTCAAGGTAGCTTCGTTTCAACAGTAGCTCCTTAAAAATTAGAAGGGTAGTGACCCTGTGAAACGAGGAATAATTGCCGAGTCGGTAGAGAAATTTAAATTGAAACGTATCGGCGAGTACGGTGGTAAGGAGCGGAGGCAAGAGGTCGGTTCGGCTCGGCATCTAGCTTCACTCGTTTTTTAAATTTATTAATGTAGCAGATATATATGTGATGGAGGAGGGCGTGTAGAGAGCCTGGTCCTTGACCTCACTCAAGTATCCCGGCCGTAGTAGTAAGAGTAAGGTGTAGACGGTTAAGTATCAGTATCAGTATTAGTAGTAGTCGAGATGCGAGCCCGGGCAAGGAGGCGTTGCAGCGTCGCTCGCTTTGTTTACCGGCTTCTGGGTCGGGTTTTATAAAATTTTAAACGCTCGTAGAAAGAGTCGGTAGAACGGCGGTTGTGATGCCGAGGCGTATTACTGCGCATGCTCACGATCGGACTCGGTGGGGGAGAGTACGAGAGAGGGGACGGTAAGCGCTTGGTACCCGGGCCTCGTGTCGCTATACGGTTTCAGTTCGCACCACCCCTCCGTTCCACACGGGTCTGTCGTCCGATCGTAATTAGTATCTTGTTGTTTAAATATTTTTAAAGCGTTCTTGTGATAATGGCTTTGAGAGACATGTTCCTGTCGGTAGAGAAGATCCGTCTCGACAAGTACAGGGTGGAGAAAACGTCGCCCAGGCCTATGGACATGACGGCTCTGTCTAGAGTCAGTAGGAACCTGTTCGGATCTCCCGACGAAGAAGAGATGAGGACCTTACAGAAGAGCCTGGAAGTGGCCACCGAGGACAAATGCTCGACATGGGATTTCGACCTGGTTTCCGGCGTACCGGCCGGTACCACACCTCGTACCCAATGGCACTGGTTCATGCCTTCCTCCGACGTGACTTGTAACAAGACCAACAAGAAGACTTGCAACAAGACCGTCAAGAGGAGGAAAGACGCCGTCCAGTCCTCCAAGTCTCTGCCCGGCAAAATGCTAACCAGTAAGTACCTTGCTCCGTCTTGTTTACATCCGTATAATGTATATCTGTCGTGTCGGCGGGGGCTATCAGAGTGCGGGCGGTTAGAGCGTTAGATAATAGGCCGTATTTAAAAGTTTAAAGGCCCTGTGGAGGAGTGTCCGAGTGTTAGTACTAGAGTAAAGGCCTGGCTTTACACGCCCTCCCCTAGCGCTCCAGTATATCGATCTGTACCGGACCCTTTTACCTGCTAGATCTAGAGTCGACCGTTTTTCAAACTCACCCTAGACATGAAAATATATATATATCAGTATCGGTTAGTTTATCGGTAGAAAACAGCAATGCACATAACCTATCAACCCCTGACATTGACCCCGCTCTTGTTGGCAACGGTTTTCCGCCTATCTCTAGGCTTAAACGCACTCTAATCTCATTATTATAATATTTTACTTTTTCACGCACAGATTCTTCCGTTCTCACACAACTGTTAAGCAACTCTTTTCGTACCAATTTCTTTATTTATACATGAATTATCTATTGCTTATTAAAGCTACATTTACAAAAAAACTATGAAATTGATAAGCTTATCTTGTTTACAAACATTGCGATACCGTATTTAAACGAAAGAACCGTTAAGAATAATTTGTTTACCACAATTAACCTTCCTTCATTGTTATTGAATGTTTACTTTGTATTCTATTATTTACTTTTTAACGAATTATAACCTGCAGCGTTATTAGATTCTGAGAACTGCAGGTTATTTATTCTTTTTTTTTTCTTTTATCAATGTAAATAACGAATTGTTTAAACGATTTCTTTAATTATTTATGTATAGATAAAGATAAGGTATTTCTGTAATTATTTTAACTTCAACGGTCCTTTCAATTATGTTTACATGTTTATTTACCTTTATTTTCCTTGTTCTCTATTTGTCAACATAAGGTGTAATTGATCGATTATATTTCTGGGCCGTGTTGTTTACATCATGCTAAATCAATATTATAGGAAACCGATAAATCGTCATTGCGCATGTCCGTGTTGTACTTCGAGGTCGTACAACAGAAATCATGTTTATTTATATTAAATCTATGTTATTCTTTTCTTTCCAGCAATTTTTATTAACTTTTCTAATTTTTAAATATTTACTAATTCCTATCGATCGACTTTATCGATCGATTGTTCAAAGGCATGGATAAACATTTAACAGCTACATTTTTAAGATTTACAAACGTTTATTTATTATATGTTTACAATTCTGTCTATAGTATTTAGTTCATAACTAGTAATTTTTATTTAAATAACATATTCGTTGTAACTTAAGGGATGATGATAGTAATTCACTAATATGATATTGTATTTTATGGCTTACTTATCAAACTGTTAGACATACAAGAACATGAAACGTTTAAAACGATATTCATTTAATTACAGTTATTATAGTTTGCTGAATTTTAGGGTAGCATAGTTGTAAGCAACGACTTAGATAAAACTAATAATATTTTTTGTCCTGTATATTTCACTTGCAAAGCTCACAATTGTTCGAAGGTTATTATTGATGTTTTAAGACCATTTTTGGTCTTACTCTTCATGGAGGGTTTACTGTTATGACAAACTACCTAAGCTTTTTATAATCAGTAACATTATTTTTCTTCATCTAACAGATTTTCATAATTTTACTTTGATTATATCTAGGTGAGTAACTTAGATGCTTAAATATGTGTAAAAATCATGATTTAGTTTATCGATCGCTTCATATTTTGATGAAATATTGTCAATATTATCAGTTATGTTGTAACTGATTGAAGCTTATGGTGTTATTAAACGTTACTAGTTTTCGAAAACACACTTCCATCATGACAAAGGTCCATTGGATCTATTGTAAGGTTCCGATACCTTCCTTCATAGCGTGTCTAAATTAAAATATTAATAATTAAAAATAATTACAATTAAGTCGTTAACAAAAGCCTTGGTCATAAAGCTTACCTAGATTGAAAAATTATTTAGATTCTCAAGATATTTCTTAATCGAACATACCGCCCGCATACCAGTCTTAAAGTCTTGTTCTTCCCCTAAAACCTCCCTTACTTTGAAGTTATAAACATTAATAATCAACTACGTTTATCGACCTCAAGAAAGAA
The DNA here is from genome assembly GCA_001010745.2 of Gerris buenoi. Taxonomy (NCBI): domain Eukaryota; kingdom Metazoa; phylum Arthropoda; class Insecta; order Hemiptera; family Gerridae; genus Gerris; species Gerris buenoi. The sequence continues at coordinate 58,614 of KZ651910.1, forward strand.
TTTATGTAATTAAATCTTTACATATTTCACTTCTAGTCACTCTTTAAATCCGTTTAATCTCGCTTAAACAGAGGATACGATCTAAATTCTAACCGAAGTTAAAACGTACTCGTAATGTTTTGGTTTTGTTATTCCCCGAATAAATTATTAAATTAACCAACTGATTACAAAATAAACTTAAAATTTACTTACTTATTTTACCCCGTCCTTTAATTAATCTTGATATCCTTTCTCGATTCGGCTACAAGATTTTGAAGAGTTGGCAAAATGGCGGATTCTAGGTAAAACAGCTGATTTTATTAAAACTTTTTTCACTAAGCAGGGCTACCAATCAATGTTGTTTTTAAATTCCCTATAATAAACACGAATTGAAATTGTTAATTAATTGTTATTATTATTAATTATAATACGGTTATTTTTCTACACTTTTTAGTTAGTTGTTGGTTAAAGATACATAATAATTGTTATTATAACCATGTAAATGAAGTTTCTCTTAATTAGGTAGTGTTTCTCTGTTTGTTTTGTTGTTTTAATTTAGTTATTTGAAAGTCAAAACGTCTCTGTTCTATATATTATATCGAGAATGAAGAGACTATAATCTTTGTATTCATGTATTCACTACACCTTTTCACTCTTCTACCGGACTAGACGGAATTCACCGTATTGTCAGTCAATTAAAATACATTGGACAGGTCAATACGGCTGGAAACAAGAATGTTTGAAACAAGGACCCGGAGTTTCTTGACAGGTTTGAAATCTTTCTCCGTAACAATTGATATTAACGATGTCTTGATTCCCGATTGATTGGTAAACCGTCCTTGATGTTTCACAGCCCTCTTATTGCTTACCATGTTCGTCCCACTTATCTTCGTCGAGAATTCTGTCGCCGTTTCATCGCCAGTCCGGTTAAACGTCGTCTCATTGTAAGATGACGTTGTCAACAGTTCTGTGTTTTTTAGACAGAAAAGCATTCGTTTTAAGAAATCTTCATCGTCGAATAAAATAATAATATATAAATTATTGTTTAACCGTTACTCTTTCTATCGACACTCGATATTCCTTCGTATCGGTCTGATGAATAAAATATATGACGCCATATTTGAAGGTGGATCAACCAGTCTCGGAGTGGTAACTTCCATTGGCCAATGATCCCAGATCCCAATATGGCGTCTCTGGCCAAGTACATTTCTTTATGTAAAGAAATCATAAGTTCACGGCCGCTAGTATGAATTATTTCAGTTTGACTTGCCTCTTTGTATTCCACATAATTATAGAGAATGCCATTAGTAAATACAAACTTAATGAAAGTAAATATATGTTCTACCTATAATATCATTGTATACAAATGTTCTTACTATTTTCTCGTACTATTCTTCAATTATCTCTTTCTTTTTAATCCTTAATAGCCTTACAAATAAAATTCTTGAACAAAACTTCAACTACAATGCCAACTGAAAAAAAATAAAATAAAATGGCGCGATGTCAAAAATGCGAATTAAGAAACAAACTGATATTTAAAAAAAAAGAGAATATTCAAAGTTGGCAATCACTCCCTTGTATTAATAACAGGATCCACGTATAAAAAACGAATGTAATAATGTATATATTATTAAAAAGCTTACAAAAGCAGTTTCTTAAAACAAGGTCATCACTGACCCTTTTTTTTAAAAAATGAAAATCAACGTTTTTTTTTAAATAATGTATTCTTTCCTAAACTTTTTAGGGGCTTAAAAAATTAAAAAAAGAAAACAGGAAATTCAATTTTTTAAAAAAATGATTTTTTAAAATGTTTTTGAACGCTCTTTATTTAAAAAAAAAAAAAAAAAAACCTACTTTTTTTGTTTTACGGAATTCCAAAGTCAAATGATCATTTGACTTTTTTTCTTCTTTCTTTCTACCTACCTGTACGGGATTCCTGGAAGCTTACGGAATACCGGTGCCACGTTGTAAGAACATAAAGGTTTTGTTTTGTCCCGGTTTTCTTTTTTGCCCTTGGGTTCCCCATGGTAATGCTATACAGGGATGTTTAGTCATCCAGTCATCGGTCATCCTCCTTCGCCTCTGAATCTCATCGGTGACTCAACGCACCTAACAGTGACTCATAGGATTGCTTCATAGTCAACCGTCGCGTAATGTCAATATATCATTTCAGATTAATAAAAACATTCAATCATATTATATATCCTTTCATTATGTTTTACATTATATTACCTTACTTGTCCAATAACCCATTTTTAAACTTTTTACTTATATCTAGTAAAAGATCTACATTTTGTACCGATTTGAAGTCTTGCATTTCTTAATTATTTATTTTTCGGAAAACATTTTAAGCATAATGAAAGTCAAAACTTGTGTATAATATCTCTATACCACATTACCTGATACTTACTATTATAGTTCATCTATATATTCTTAACTTCCTCTTCAACAAAATATAGATGATATTTACGAATCAACTCTTTTTACACTATCGATTAGGATATAAAATTAATGTGGTACATGTCTCACCTTTATGGGTATCTGAACAAGATTTTTGCTAGTGTGAAGTTTAAAATCATTTGAATTAACTCATCCCTATGCATTTTATAACCTGAGTTATTTTTTTTAAGAGAATGTTTTAAACTATTCATTATCAATCGAATTATCATCCTATTGATCCAGATATTGAATTATGTGTTATTTATATGTATATATTAGGTTTGTTCCAACAACACTTCAAACTAGTTTCAAACTGTACGACGCATGCGCATTAGCGAAAAACGATAATTTGTGGTCCGTTGCGCATGCGTCGGACAGTTCCAAACCAGTTTGAAGTGTTGTTGGAACAAACCTATTATGTGTTACTGGAAGTAAACAACAGTTGGTATGATTAAGATATGTACTGGCTGACACAACTTCCATAGATCAAACTGTATACCTGAGAAGAACATCCTTGAATATGTCGAGTGTTTTATTCAAGTATACTTTCTCAGGACAATTATAATAAACATAAAAGGTATTATACTCCTATTGTGGCTTTTTTGTTTGGTTTTAGTGTTATTTGTGAATTCATAAAACTTCTATTGTTTATTTAATCTATAAATGAGGAGATATAATTACAAATTATATCTATAATATGCTTTTTTTTTGGAAAAGGGTATGTTTATTGAATAATATCTTTAATATGTTTTTTTTTGGGGGGGGGGGACGCGCTTAGGGTATGCGATGGTTGACAGTCACGGAGTTAAACCGTCAACATTCTCAGCTTTTTAATTTGAGATACAGTAAATCAAAGAATGGTTGATTAATCACAATACTCGACCATCAACTTTCTCAGCTTTTTAATTTGAGATACACTCAATCTAAGATTGGTTGATTAATCACAATACTCAACCATGAACATTCTCTGTTTTTTAATTTGAGATACTGTCAATCAAAGAACGGTTGATAAATGACAATACTGAACCATCAACATTCTCAGCTTTTTAATTTGAGATACAGTCAGTCAAAGAATGGTTTATTAATCACAATACTCGTGAAAAGAAGCCTTCTTTGTTTTCATCACATATTCCTCGAATTCATGTTTAGTAAGTGCTGTCAAACGCACTGACTCATTTGGCCTGGACTGTAATATGAAATTATTAAAAAAAATAAATAATAATAATAAATTAAAAAATGANTGTATGATTTGTTCATAGGAGAGTTGATATCCCTTTGTCAAAAGAATACGTTGGAGTAAGGCCCCACCATCTTTTCTATAGACCGTATCATATTCTTCAGTTTTACCAAATATTGTTATAATAAAGTACCATAATCTTTTTTACAATTTGAATGTAAATAATAGAGATCTTGTCTTTTATTATATCAGTCTAGTCTATCTACTGATTAAAGTTTTTTTAGGGTTCCTTGTTAAGATTTTTTTTTAAAGGGCGAAAAGGCTTTATTAAAAATGTATGCTTCCGTGGTTCTTTGATGTTACTATATGAAATTCTCCTTGTAAAATTTGTTCGAAAGCTCTTCCTTTCAAAGCCTAGGCACTTGAAATATGAATTACGTTTCCTCAAGATTTTTTTTACATAATTACCATGACCTCTAGTGTACCAACTTCGTATCTTCTTTCGTTCCTCTTATTTATTTCTTTAAACCTATAAGATTTTCTCAACACACAAAAAATGGAATTGATTTTAAATACAGCTTAATGAATTAAATTATAATTTTCTCTGAACAAATACACCAACATAATAAAGAAAAGTAAAACAATATAACACTTATATATTTACGATAAATAAATAAATAAAAAATGTATTCCAGAACAACTAACGTAATATCTTTGTCCAAATTTGCTTAACAACTGTTCTTACTGTATGTTTTATAAGGGTATAAAAAATGTTTAAAAATATCATGTTTTATTAATAAATGCGGTTTTTGTATTTTAAAATATGATGACTACAAGTTCCAGTAATATTTAAGCTAGACAATTAAGTTGGATTTGTCTGGATAATTGAATGAGAAATGTAAGGTTTTATTAAAAAATAATATAATAACATTACAAAAATATCTGGGTTCGATATTCTGTATTGGTGAGATATATTCCACTTTTAAAAACTAGTTTGATGTTGATACATTATAAATAAATTATTATATAACAAAGAGTTAATCGAAATAGAAAATGTTTTCCTCTTTTTATTTATTTATTTATTTTTTAATTTCTATATCCACCTGATTACCCCTACAAATGTTTACTAAAATTAAATTGAAGCGTCTAGTAAAATGAAACACTCTTTTTATACACTCTATTTAGAAAAAACTTCTTTTATTAACTATGTTTTTTAATAAACACAGAATTATTTGAGGAGAAAACATGGACAATTGAGTTCATATATATTGTCTATACGAGTATAACTCTAAGTTTAACTGTGTCAAAAAAATATTTGGTCAAGGAGAAAAAAGCAAATAATGATACCTCTTTTTGACAAAATATCTATTGACTTGTATAGAGGAGGTTCTTGAACATGAGAATAGCCTTAGGCTATCAAACTCAAACATCTTGAGTTCTTGCCACTCATGACATTTTGCCACTTAAGTACTCTTTTTTTTAACACGTGTTTTGTTTGTGAAGATTTATCAAAATCAAAATACTCTTTTCTTTACATGTGTTTTGTTTGTGAAACTTTATCAAAATACTCTTTTTTTGCTATTTATTTAAGAATATAATATATATATATATANCAGAAGAAATATCTAATATACAATTATGTTAACAAAGACTTATACTTGTTCGTTTGGTTTTATTTAATTGCGTTGAATGGAATATTAAAGAGTTCTTCCTTTAATCTCTTAAACAATGAACTTATCTGTTATTGATAACATTTAGAAGTCTTTAGAATACTAGTGTTGTTTTTTTATTACTGCTCATTTATTAGTTAAAACTATTAGTTAATTGGAGTTATCTGTATGCTATCTTTTTTTTCTTTTTTTTAAACTTTATTATATATATATAACACTAAAATTTGTTTAATTTATAAATATTTGTTGGAAAAAGGTGATTCGGTATGTTTTTTTTTTATGATATAAGGTTTCGATTGTCGAACACTACTGAAAGGTGTTTTTTTAGTCTAAATTTGGTTCGGTTCAGAAGATTCGACGAGTCAATTAATGCATCTGTAAATATAGTTTTTTGATCGTCCTTATTTACAGTCAATTGTGTGTATTTAAAACTCGATTTTTTTCCAATTAACTTGCTTGTCGTTAGTTGTTGTTGTGAAAAGATTTATGATTTAAAAAGATATATAATGTTGTTTTGAAAGTTTTGAATGTTTTGAAAAATCCATCCTTAAGTCGGTTTTAACTTTTACTTGTCTAATTTACAATAGCGTAGAAATTCCTTTAGGAATGAATCACTTGTTATCTGCTGCTGCATGCAGCAGCTAGATCCAAGGAACAAGATCTTTTCTTCACCTCCCCCATCTTGTTTCTGCCCTTTGGCCGTCGCACCTGTCGCCCGGAGTTTCCCTTCAGGTAGAATAGGTCATTGAAATATAAAACCTTTCTTAACTGTCCGCAGATGTTCGTCCCATCTTGAAGACCCTTTACTTTCCCGCCAAACAACTATTCCTTAAATCCAGTCCTCCAGTCTTTTGTAGCATGCTTTCCCATTAAATCTTCTGTAGCACAATGATAGTTTTTCTTCGCCCCTTTTAACTGCGATGTGAACCAATATCTAGTTTTTCTTTTACTATTTTTTTTTTTTTTTTTGTTAGTTTGTTGTATGAGCCAAGAGACATTTTTTTTATAAGATTTTTTTAGTGTTAGCTCATCGCCAACAATAAAAATAGTAAATTATTTATTTATTTATTATTATTGGCATGCATAATTAGCAATAATGTTCATGAATAATTTTGCTATGCAGATTGTCAGCCGCTCTACACATTATTTCTAAATCTCTTAACATTGTTAAATTGTTAGCGTATAATAACTTGGTTTAACTTAATTTAATTTGGTTTTGACGTACTAGATTTTGGTACAACCTATTTATTATATTAATTATTTTTTATATTAGTTATAATTAGCCAAAGAAATCCTGAAATAATACATTATCTAATTTTATAAAAAGCACTAGGCCCTTAATATTTTTTATTTATTAGTTTTCTTGAAATATGTGTTTCAAAGCGAATTACTACGTACAATGAAATTAATAACAAAAGACTTAATCGTTATGATTATGAAATATCCATTGTCCTTTTAAGCAAGTCTAATAAAAACAGTTAAACCTATATATCCATAGCCGATTTTCATTTGTGTCGCCCCACAACCTTTATGCGGGACAACAAAAACTTATCGTATTATTATGGCGCACATATTATTTACCTATTTTCTATTTTTGTTATATGAATAAGGTACAATAAAAAGGGCCACGGTTCGGACCCTAAGTACAATGTACCCTTACGCAAGGCGGATTAGGTTCAGTCCAGCGGTTCCGGCTTCAAACCGGTCATTTAACTAGTGCTGCCCTTTATTCGGACCCCTTACCCCGTTTACGAACGACACCGAGCGTACTTTTCGGCTTATTGGCGTGAAGTCATCCGTTGTGAAATATATTTTGGTCCCAGAAGAATATATATATATATATATATANTACTTTAATGTCAACTTGGTTGAAGTTCTGCGACAACCAAGTTGTCTATTGACTGCTTGGCAGGCTATCTTTTATTTTTCCTCTTATATATATATATATATAAATTTACATTTGTTTGTGTCTTAAATACACATTAAAAACATTCATTTCCCTTTAATTAGAGTTAGTTAAAAATAGTTTTTGGTTCCTCTTCATTTCCGTGTTGGTTTTTATTAAGATTTATGCGGGATATATTTTGGTAAAGCGGATGTTAAGGTTTACCTTGGGCAGGGCATGTTGACTTGTGTCGGTTATATGAGCTGAAGGAATAGGTTACATGTGGGACAGATGTTTTCTTCGAGTCTTTAGAGGAAGTCGAACCACCAAACCACCCTCTATTTTTTTTTTTCTTTCTTTTTAACCAAGCGATATGAACCTTAACTTCCTTCCCATCTGTATCTAATTTCGAGTGATTCCTTCCTCTCCCAATTTAAGCCGTTAAAGGTTTTCCACCCGTTTTTTTCTTTCCATCCCGCTGCCTTATTAATCCTCTTTTTCATACACAGTGTTAATTTTTATCCATGTCTAGTTAGTGTGATAACGATTGGCCTCTTCCGCGAAAAACATCCTGTTCCTTGACCCAGTTTGATATTGTTTTCTACGCTTTAATAAACATTTTACTTTTTTAAATTAGAGCTCGGTCTTTTAAATGGAATTTATGTGTTGTTTAAACATTTTAACGAGTGATAATTTACATTATTCTACGTGGAGATAATTATCCGACCTTGTAGTAGCTCTTTATAATTATTCATTATATCAACGATTTTCATTCGTAGGAATTTTATTTGCTATGAGAGCAACCCTCGATAGTTCATTGATTTTTTTTTAATCGACTTTCACCTAGTAAGTTCGTTATCGATATTATATCGGCAAGATTTTGTACCACAAATCTAGTTAGTTAAGGTTTGCTCCGATCATATTTAAATTTCGATACCCTAAATTAAAATACATTAAAATTTGAATCACCATTAGCCAAATAAGATTATTAGACAATGATAGAGCGAGTTTTTTTTTATAACTGGTGATGAGATTCTAGATTTTTTTGTGGCTGAATTGAAGTTTTAAAGAAAGAACTCACTTAATCCGAGTGATTCGGTGAGTTGCTTGTATGATGGAACCGACTTGTCGTCCATTATCAATGCGGACATGACATATGCCCACTGTTTTTAAAAGTGTGAAACATTTTTAATAGCTTTTAATAGCCTTCTCGTGTGACATTATCCGGCTTAAATGTCACCGAATTAAGGCGTTGTTGAATTCCGAGTCTAGCAATTAATAGCGGTACCTAAAGTTTAGATCTAGACACTAAACTGTAGATCACTTATTAAAACCTATATAAACTTATCAGTCGTTCTAGTCAGTGGCAAATTTCGAGCTTTGTATTGAAATCAAGGGTAAATTCTTATTGTACGTAATTATAAAATGAAGAATTTGCACAATTTTTGAGAAATAACAAATTGAATTCATTTTGGAAAATTGTGTGAAAAGTTAACGACTTTGTTGGTTTGCTCGCTTGTAGATGACACACTTAAGAGGTTAATAGGTTCACTTTTATCCTCGTTGCCACCGATTTCAATGTATTTACTATCTATTTCCTGCATTTAACTCCATTTTAACTAATAATGTCACTTGTACTTTTTTACACTATTCATCCCTCTCTCAATCATCACTGACTTAGTTTTACATTTATACATTTTATGTTTGCAAACATAAATCTAACCTTAGTTATCTTTTTTTTAGTTACAGATTTCTACTCGACCAAAAGGAAGAGGGGGGACCTCGTGCTATCACCTACCAAGAAGAGGACATCGAAAATAGTAAAAACATGCACCACTTCAAGGACCGAGCCCATCCAATAGTCTTTCTCGCCCTTCATCACCTCCCTTATCATATTCCCTTCCTCCTTCCTTATCATTATTTTTATCAAACGTCTTATTATCGTCTTCATCCTCTATCCTCTCCTTTATAACTTCCCCCTCTTGCTTTTTTCTCCTCCCTGTCTAAGCAATTTTTTTTTTTAAAAAAAAAGGCCTTTTAAAAAAGGCGAAATATCATTTTATTTGATGTTATTGTGTTTAAGATTTATATAAATATATATATTATTATATTAAAAAGAAAAAAGTCAACC
>KZ651910.1:72698-83556 GCA_001010745.2 Gerris buenoi
GACACTTCTTTAGATTGTTACTCCCCTATGTTTTTGTTTACTTGTATATTTTATTTATTTATTTTTTAGCGAATTTTAATTTATTTTATGGTATATATATTTTTTTTTATTTTGTTCTGTAGAGTAGGCTGATTGTGATCTCTCCTTATATTATCATAAAAGTCATTTATTTAAAAAAAAAAAATAATTGTGTTTTTTGTCTAAAATTACCTTTGCCTCCTTAGAAAAAAAAGTTTGGAAAATTAATGAAAATTTCATTCCCTTTTTGGAATGCTACAATGACGCCATTATTATAAACAATTATTATTTAATGTTTCAACTGAAGAATACTTGTTAGGGAGGAGAATACAGTGATAGTAACTATGTTGTTATGCAGATATATGAATTTTACTGCAGTATTTGTCATATTGGTTTTGGATGAAACAAATGAAGGAATAAAGAGGAAAAAGTGAAGGCTGAAGGTATAATCTACAATTTTCATTTTGTAACAAAGAATTAAAACCGACTGCATTATGTTTGGTTTATTGCACCGCATCTTTTACATCTAGTATTAGGCTAACAGAATGGGGGATCGATCACTGATAATATCTACTTTTTTAATATGTGAAACTTGTTTAAGTTGAAAAGTTAATAAGTCGATGTTAAAAGTCCATTTATAGTTTTCCTCAAGAGTTTTCGTATACGTAAATAGTATTTTCTTAAGTTTGTATATTTCCTTAAAGGTGGGATTCCTATGCTGCGTCTGACACACGCGTCAGACGCAGTGCGGGCGCGGGTGACGCAGGTTAGAGAGTTTTCTATACACGCGTCTGACGCAGTGCGGCTTACGCAGGTTAGAGGGTTTCCTATGCATACGTTCAATTGATCTGCGGCCTCGGTATCTTGTGGGTGACAATAATGAGTGTCCACGATTTGCTCTTCTATTTGCACTTAAAAGAGATCGAATACGAAGAAATTTTACTGGATCTAATAAGTTAGCTACATTTTCGATCTCGTTAAACAAAAATAAATAACAGGAAATTTTGAAACAATATCCACCTTTTCATGTTCCTCAACTGTAAACAGTGCTTTATTCGACATAACTGATTTGATTAAAAAACGGTAAATATGCACTTAAACGCCCACCTATTTATAATTATTGTCCGATAGACTTCGCTTTTTTTTAACTGTTCCTTTCTACAATTTAACAACTTTTAACCTGGCTCCGTTTCGGTAAAATAAATAGCTTTTTTAAAAAATATATTTATATAATTCACTCAGTATATATACGGGAAATATTGGGAACCAACGTTTTTTTAAAGATAGGGGATTACATATTTATATATAAGTATTTAAAAAAAAAAACTATGTAATTAATTTACCGAAATGGTGACAGATTAAAAATGAAAAAATTTTAAAAAGGAATAGTTAAAAAAAAACACGAAGTCAATAGGAAAATTTAAAAGTTATACAAGGACAATTAAAAGGGTGTTCAAGTACATATTTACGACCCGTCATCTCCTTCGCGTCTGCGTCTACACTGCTCTGGAACCGGTACGGCCGCACGACCAGAGCGACGCAGCGTAGGAATCCCACCTTAAGGGCTCCCCCCGATGGTGCGTCACTGAAGTCAAGTGGGATGGATTGAATTCCTTATGAATTTCACAGTCATCCCAAATATTTCAAAGTAAACTCCTATTACTTTACAATAGAATTTAGAAGTCCAGTGAACTACCTTAAATCGTTCCTAGACAACTCATACTTTCTCATATATGAGTTCATAATTACTTAGACCAGTGGTTTCTGTTAATTAATTTTCGTAGGTAAATTTAATTATTAGTGGACATTTCATCAAAATGTATCATAAAAATAACTTCTCGGCGTGGAAATGAATCCGGCCTCTCTCCATAAGCGTTTAAAGCTATTTAGATTTTTCCCGGGAAAACGGCCTATATCGTATTTAAATGGACTACGTAATAGAATTTTTTAATTAAAATCGACGGAGCCGTTTTAACGGACGGAGCCCCCAAATTTGTAGCTAAAATTCATTTCTCGATTACGCTTCGGGGTATGATTTTTCTGCACATTAATGCCAAATTTCGTCAAAATCAGCCCTCTAGTTTAGGCTCCAGGCGACAGACAGACATTTTTTAAAACCCACTTTATTGGACTCGGGAGACTTCAAAACGTATATATCCATCAAAATCGAATTTTCGTGCTATCACGATACTTTCTCTTTATATGAGAAGGTAAAGTATTTTGAGCGTTGCTTTCTGCAAAGATAACTTACTTTTTGATAAATATTAATCTGATAAGTGAGGAGTCAAACAGAAATATTCTACTGTTGATAACCTTTTGATTTAATTAATCTTAATCTTGCTGAACCTAGCAAATATATTTACTGTCTTTTTAAAAAGAAAAAAAATCAAGGTTGCTTTCGACAATGCTCGCTGGCAATGCTTTCTCTTTCTTTAAAATTATATAATTTAGGCGTTTCAACAAAATTTGTCAAAATTCTATAGACTTTATTTCTACTCTCTTTCTAAGAGTCTACTCTTAAGAGAAATAACGGAGTTTCAGATTTCTTTTCTGTGGACAGTGGTCTCAGACAAGGTTGTGCTATAAGCCTGATTTATTTTCTATATTTATCATGACGATTTGCCTCCACTTTTAGGGGTTGGTGTTCGAGTAGGCTTACTTCTAGGAACAATAATAATCAATTGCCTGCTCTACTAACGATGTAGTTTTGGTTAGTAACNTCTCAGACAAGGTTGTGCTATAAGCCTGATTTATTTTCTATATTTATCATGACGATTTGCCTCCACTTTTAGGGGTTGGTGTTCGAGTAGGCTTACTTCTAGGAACAATAATAATCAATTGCCTGCTCTACTAACGATGTAGTTTTGGTTAGTAACAATCTTGTCTCTTTGCGAAGAACTATCAACATAGCTAATTATTATAGTCAGTGGTGTTTTTATTGAATCTTCAAAAGTTCTAGATAAATGCATTATAAGAAGAAGTCAGTAAACTTGGTTATTCAGAACGTTACTATTGTACACAATTGAATTGAGGTTAATAGCCACAAATAGTTAGGTGTAGTTTTGACTTCCAAGTTATCTCTTGACTCCAAGGATTAAATTAAATCAAGGACTAAATTAAATTTGGAATAGTTTAATTTCCAAGCAAGAGGTGGCTCTTGACTCAAAATTTAGTTTATTTAATGCTACCTCTGTCTCTGAAGCCATTTATTGAGTCAACAAGTTTTTAAACTATACTTATTGATTCAATTTGAGACGTCTTATTTTTTGTACACCTTCAAACTGCTTACAAATTATTGTACCTCAATAATGGACCTTCTAACACAACTCTGTCCCTATGAAGTAATTGCTGAAGTGAAGATAACACAGCGAAAAACATGCATTGGTTCAAAACGTGGAATGAACTTAGTCAGGAGTTCAGCATTCAGTTTTATTAACTGACCCTAGAAAATATAGCATTGTGGAGTGGAGATCACAGTTCAGTTATTAGCCAAACTACTGATCTCAGGTCTTTAACCTGATTTCAGGCCTGTAAACCAGGCAAGGACTCAACCAGGTTTTTATTATTTCGAACTCCAGTCCCGGAAAGTCAGATAATGATAAGATTTTATATCGGATTCCATGTCTAATTATATATTTTTCTGCTCGAAACGTTGGATCCTCGACTGTTTTTCCAAAATGTGAAAGCGACTCATCATAGAAGAGGTGTAGTTCAATAACCAAAAACAACTTCTTTGCACTGAAAGATACTCGTAGTATTTAAACAATTGACTGGTTTCGGCTGTTTTAATACAGCCTTCTTCTGATAATATAATGATTATTGAGTTGTTTTTTTTTTTTTTTTGGTTATTGAACTAAAACTCTTTTATGTTGAAAAATTAGTTGGTTAAGAGGCGAAATACTCCATCTAAAGTCTGTGCCATAGCTGAATAAGGGAATCCTGATGAAATGGAGTGTTCCGTGTTCTATTGAGGTGTCGTGAAAAATCCTCTTGGAAAAAAAGATTTTTATCTTCTTTTTCGGAGAATCCGGCTTATGCTTTACTGCGTCTTTATTTCTTCGGCTCTTCTAAAGTCCAAGGTTTTGACAATACTGATTTATTAATTGGAAACTTAAATCGAGTAATAAAATTTACTAAAGAAGCCCCTAGGAGTTCACTAAGAAATCTTTTTTTTTTGGTGGATTTTCCATCTTGATTCAAGATGGTGATTATGCAAAGTACGTTATATGATGATGTCAACGGAACCAATTGCATTTGGTACTAAAATAAAATCTACATGATTTGATAATTTCTAAATTAATATTGGTGACTGCCTATTGGGATTATCTAAAATACCTAAGTTGGAAAATAGGGGCAACGAAAAATAGATGTGGATTTGAGCCCAGACGAAGCTACGGAAATTTGGAAGTTAACATATAATAATGCTCCTCCTGTAATCGGAAACAATTATTAGTTATTAGGGTTTTTTTTGAAATTTTATTTTATTCATAGAGGGAGTGGGGGTAATAAAAATAAGGGAATAGGAAAACTCCGCAGTATCAAGATTGCTCTCGGTAAGTAAAATTAGTTTACTGCTTCTTGACGGAACTACTGTATATCAAATTAAAAAATATACACCTATTAAAAATAACATACTCCGCAGCGAAGCACGGAAATCCAGCTAGTCTTAAGAATTGTTTGTGTAGTACTTCTAGTCATAAAGAAGTTTCGGAGTAGACGGGGAAGGTAATAGATTTTATATCTATTTATGAGCAGAGATATTAATTCAACAACAATATTATACGAGTAGAAACAAGAATAGAATAGAAATACAAACAACAATATTATAGACTTGTACTCGTGAAGTTAATCCAGTAACCTCAAGATTATCTGAAGAAGGCTGCTTTAGAACAACCGAAACCGGTCAATTGTTCAAATTACAATTTTTGTGTGAAGACGTTGTTTGGTTATTGAACTAAAACTCTTTTATGTTGAAAAATTAGTTGGTTAAGAGGCGAAATACTCCATCTAAAGTCTGTGCCATAGCTGAATAAGGGAATCCTGATGAAATGGAGTGTTCCGTGTTCTATTGAGGTGTCGTGAAAAATCCTCTTGGAAAAAAAGATTTTTATCTTCTTTTTCGGAGAATCCGGCTTATGCTTTACTGCGTCTTTATTTCTTCGGCTCTTCTAAAGTCCAAGGTTTTGACAATACTGATTTATTAATTGGAAACTTAAATCGAGTAATAAAATTTACTAAAGAAGCCCCTAGGAGTTCACTAAGAAATCTTTTTTTTTTTGGTGGATTTTCCATCTTGATTCAAGATGGTGATTATGCAAAGTACGTTATATGATGATGTCAACGGAACCAATTGCATTTGGTACTAAAATAAAATCTACATGATTTGATAATTTCTAAATTAATATTGGTGACTGCCTATTGGGATTATCTAAAATACCTAAGTTGGAAAATAGGGGCAACGAAAAATAGATGTGGATTTGAGCCCAGACGAAGCTACGGAAATTTGGAAGTTAACATATAATATATCCATCAAAATCGAATTTTCGTGCTATCACGATACTTTCTATGGTATATATATTTTTTTTTATTTTGTTCTGTAGAGTAGGCTGATTGTGATCTCTCCTTATATTATCATAAAAGTCATTTATTTAAAAAAAAATAATAATTGTGTTTTTTGTCTAAAATTACCTTTGCCTCCTTAGAAAAAAAAGTTTGGAAAATTAATGAAAATTTCATTCCCTTTTTGGAATGCTACAATGACGCCATTATTATAAACAATTATTATTTAATGTTTCAACTGAAGAATACTTGTTAGGGAGGAGAATACAGTGATAGTAACTATGTTGTTATGCAGATATATGAATTTTACTGCAGTATTTGTCATATTGGTTTTGGATGAAACAAATGAAGGAATAAAGAGGAAAAAGTGAAGGCTGAAGGTATAATCTACAATTTTCATTTTGTAACAAAGAATTAAAACCGACTGCATTATGTTTGGTTTATTGCACCGCATCTTTTACATCTAGTATTAGGCTAACAGAATGGGGGATCGATCACTGATAATATCTACTTTTTTAATATGTGAAACTTGTTTAAGTTGAAAAGTTAATAAGTCGATGTTAAAAGTCCATTTATAGTTTTCCTCAAGAGTTTTCGTATACGTAAATAGTATTTTCTTAAGTTTGTATATTTCCTTAAAGGTGGGATTCCTATGCTGCGTCTGACACACGCNCGTACTTTATGGAATTTTGCTTCTTATATCAGAGATAAATAACCATCGCCACCAGTTAAGCTCTTAATATAATAAAAATTAGTTGAAAAAATTGCATCTGAAAAAAACGTGAAATGTAAAAAAAAAACGAGGGGCTTGGTTTTTTTTTATAAAAAAAACAGAACATTTTGAAAAAAAAAAAAACGAAACCGCTTTTTTTCATTTACATCTCTCGTAACTGATACATATTCCCGAATCCAAGCTTTAAATCTTACCCTACAAATCTAGAGAGCCAAATATTCACGGCAACAGAACTAGACCGAGAATTAACGCTTATAATTGTAAAGTACTCATTTAGTACCTGTACCTAGTACATCTATTATAAATTCAATTTTTAAATTTTTGGTAGTTTTATTACTACGGAAAGATTTTATACTAGATTTTATACCGTAGTTTTATACTACGGAAAGACGAACCACGGGACCTCTGTTTACCGTACAGGTGCTTATTGATAATTGTAATTTGAATTATTTAAAATTTAATCTTTCAGTAGTAAGAAAACTACCAAAAACTTAAAAATTGAAAAATTCAAAAGTGTATAGCCTATTTAAATACAAATAATCTAACCATATTAGTAATTTTCCCGAGAAAATCTATTTTACGAGATATTGATGAAAATAAAAATGGCTTAAAAATAAAAAACCACCTATTGGAAATAATAACTAAATTTGATTTATGGGCGTTAAATACAGTATCTCTTAATGTGAAAGTTTTTTTTTAATCTTTTAAAATCTGCCACAATGTTTTGTTTTTTACAGAAATAAAAGTATGTATAATGTATTAATTTAGCACCTCATTCGGACTGTCAATCTGATTGATGGGGTTTAAGGTGCCCTTTTTTTGGAGCTCAATGCGTTATAGGCTACTATGTTACCACAATAATTATGACTCGAAGAAGAAGGTAAACTCTTGTATTTAGTTTACCTTCTAAACACATTAAAATTGGAGAGAGTAACTTAAAATGTTAACTAAACGTAAAATGTTGGCCATAGGGCATAATTTACACGGGGGTCTTATAATTTAATATGTGGTTATAAATAAATACTGCGGTGATGTAATAATTTAATACTAAAAAAAAAATTAGTTTTTAAAAATGTTCATCGTCCACTCATTCCTTTGTTATTATATTATTCATTAACTGCTGTCATTGAAGTCTAATAAACAGTTGTAAAGAAATAGAACAGTGGTGTCAAATCCTCGCTTCCATGAGAAATTTTTTTAAAAATATACTCCATAAACGTTCGTGCGACATGCGGCATATCATCAAAGTGCGTGGAGCGGCATGGCTTTAAAAAGCAGTCAAGCAGTTGCCTTTTATTCTTGCCGCCGCGCCAGTGGCGCAACTCAAGAATCCCCCCCCCCGCAACCTTTGAGAATGCACCCCCTATAACTTACAAAATTCACCTTTGCTCTTTTCCCTTTTCCTTTCCTCTCTTTGTTGGTCATTCGGAGACAGATAGTGTGGGAACGATAATATTTTATGTTTAATAAACTCAATGCTAGGTAAGGTGAAGCCTAACTTGAAAACCAAACAGCATTGAACTCTGTGCCATAACATTCTCAACTCCAATTTAAACACTCCCAATACCACTACACTCAAAAAACCCCCCACTTGGATCAGGCGGTAGAGCGTGGGGATGCTATTACACCACTGTTCTGTTTTCTGCACATCTATGCTTTTCTCTATATTTGCTATACGTATTGTAAATCATTGTCAATTTTATGGGTGACATTAATAAATTTTCATTTATTTACATCATGTAAGCATGGGATCCATATAGTCCTCCGGTCTACCTGTACATATTTACATGTCAGGTATACCGTAGCGTATATGGCCGGTTTAAAGGGTTTATAATAATCCAAATTACAATTATCAATAACTACGGGAGACATACAGAGAAAAATACACCCCCGCACCGGGAATCGAACCACGGGACCTCTGTTTACCGTACAGGTGCTCTTACCATCTGAGCTATACGGGAGATGGATTCTTCTCTGTCGTAACTGATACATATTCCCGAATCCAAGCTTTAAATCTTATCCTACAAATCTAGAGAGCCAAATATTCACGGCAACAGAACTAGACCGAGAATTAACGCTTATAATTGTAAAGTACTCAATTAGTACCTGTACCTAGTACATCTATTAGAAATTCAATTTTTAAATTTTTGGTAGTTTTATTACTACGGAAAGATTAAATTTTAAATAATCCAAATTACAATTATCAATAACTACGGGAGACATACAGAGAAAAATACACCCCCGCACCGGGAATCGAACCACGGGACCTCTGTTTACCGTACAGGTGCTCTTACCATCTGAGCTATACGGGAGATGGATTCTTCTCTGTCGTAACTGATACATATTCCCGAATCCAAGCTTTAAATCTTATCCTACAAATCTAGAGAGCCAAATATTCACGGCAACAGAACTAGACCGAGAATTAACGCTTATAATTGTAAAGTACTCAATTAGTACCTGTACCTAGTACATCTATTAGAAATTCAATTTTTAAATTTTTGGTAGTTTTATTACTACGGAAAGATTAAATTTTAAATAATCCAAATTACAATTATCAATAACTACGGGAGACATACAGAGAAAAATACACCCCCGCACCGGGAATCGAACCACGGGACCTCTGTTTACCGTACAGGTGCTCTTACCATCTGAGCTATACGGGAGATGGATTCTTCTCTGTCGTAACTGATACATATTCCCGAATCCAAGCTTTAAATCTTATCCTACAAATCTAGAGAGCCAAATATTCACGGCAACAGAACTAGACCGAGAATTAACGCTTATAATTGTAAAGTACTCAATTAGTACCTGTACATAGTACATCTATTAGAATACAATTTTTAAATTTTTGGTAGTTTATAAGGGTTTATAAAGCTATGCGTTGTGGATGATGGGCTCTTTTCGCTCCCTTAGTCGTATAAACTGTATAATTGACATTAAAAACTGGATGGATGCCACGATTTAAATCTGCATTAAATGAAGTGAATATAATTCCCACTAATTATCCCACCAATAGATCTGTAATCAGTGTTTTTCGATAAATTAAGATTTTTTCGGAAAATCGATAAATTAATTACCTATATTTGTAAAATAGGATGAAGCTCACATTTTTGCTTGACGTTTCATTTTTATTTAATTATATATATATTTACATATACATATATGTATACAATTTTTTTTTTTTCAAATGAGGATATCCCTACCGTCGATACTTGCTTGATCTGGAGATCACTGGACCAGTTTTGGCTAAACGCCATCATCAGCAGAGTCGAAGTCTCTCGTAGCTCTCAACACACTCATCGAGTTTACATGAGAGAATGAAGATGGTCTTCATCTGACGAAACTGGTCCAGTGATCTCCAGATCAAGCAAGTATCGACAGTAGGGATATCCTCATTTGAAATCTTACGAACTTGCGGTAGCAACTTACAATTTGACTTGTATACAAATATATATATATATATTTGTATGTGTGTGTGTGTTATACCAAGTGAATTAAATCCTTCCTGGGCTCTCATGCTTTAAATTCTTATCAATTTTAATTTACCAAGAAACAAATAGTCTTTCAGTTACTCATCTAAGCTTTTTATGAGAAGAAATATTTAATACGAATTTGTTATTCATGAATAAACTCGTAAATAAATACAATAAGTAGAATAGATCTAATAAGAACTTTCTAGGTCAGATATTATGGAGAAAAGAAATAAGCGAGATTTAGCTAACATGATATGAAGCAATAACGTTTGTGAATGATGTAATTGGCCTGGTGGAAGTTGTATGACCTCAACGGGGTTATAGACGTAGAGAACGACATTTTATTCGTTCATTTTTCGCGACTCTAACAAGCTTATAACTTCAAGTAGTTATGTGATTATTAAATAAAAACTTATAGTCGGTTATAACACATTGTACCTATAATGTTGATTGATACATACGCTCGTACAAGATTCGCAAGAACGATTGTAGAAACCGTAAGCACTTAAAAAAATAAATACAGGGTGGGCCAAAAAAAAAACCGCACTTCTTTAAACACTTATAGCTCAGCTTCTGTAGTAGATGGAGATATTGGGTTTTCATTCTTCTACTTTAAATTTCATATCGATAACTTTAAATACGGTTTGAAATAGGGTCTTAATGAAAGTCGCTGTCCGGGTAGTGATCTTGTCCGGTATTATAGTTTTGATAGAATAAATTACCATATGGTAAAGGGGGGGGGGGGTCTTTGTAGGTATGTGGGAGAAGTCCCTCAGTGTTATAACAAACATTGAAGATGTGTTAAGCAAAATTTTGGAAGAAATTTAAGATCAAATGCAAAATTACACGCTCCTTGCCCATCCCGTCGCTCCTTGCTAACAATTCAATACTTGTAAGAGAATTGCCCAGATATCAGACTTAATATTGTGCTTAACACATTTTCAATGTTTGTTATAACACTGAGGGACTCCTCCCACTTACCTACAAACACCCCTCCCCCCTTCACCATATGGTAATTTATTCTATCAAAACTATAATACCAGACAAGATCACTACCCGGACAGCGACTTTTTTT
>KZ651910.1:84438-107140 GCA_001010745.2 Gerris buenoi
TATATAATGTGTTTTTGGCATAAAGCACAAAAAAAAATTCTACGTGCAATTATATTTAAGCATGTAATGATGTGGGTATGTGGTAAGAACTATTTGACGCAGTACTGCATCTGTTGACATCCAACCCTAGCGAGATGCTATAATAAAAATGCATAATAATTCCGCACATTCTATTGTGCTAGAAGTTTTCATGGCGTATTAAAAATCTGAAAGAATATGACGTTTAATAATGTAACAAGCAATCTCCTTAGCTTTTCGAGACATGACAAAACTTTTAAGTCTCAAATAATGTACGAAAATTGTTACAACCATGTCGTCCACTGATTTTTAGTTGGAGTGCAAATGTAACTCTCTACTTATCTTCTAAAGCTATGTCATGAATGTAATATGATATATTATACATATTATACGAGAATCCTTTCTTCCGATAAAAATGACAATCAGTTTTGTAAAGAATGGTTTATAGAGAATAGAGAGCATTTGAAACATATTTATGTGTTGGATCAGGATTAAGTACAATACCATTTGAAAAAAATTATTTAATTGCGTCTGCTTATAGCATTATAACGAATAAGATAAAATCACTCTTTCCTTTAAAGAAAATTTAATTTTCGTAAATTTGTTTGCTATGAAGTTGTAAGAAATCGTTTAGCAAAGCCTGTAGGAACACGAAAAGCAAGGAGGAAGAGAAAACTTGCATATATTATGATGTATTTCGTGTTACAGGTGTGTAGATTTGTGCACCGTCTTAATTAAGAGGTGAGCTAGACTTATTGGAGGTAGGCCATGGCGTGTCGGTCTCGGCTCAAGTACGGGCGCCTTATGCAACCCACTTATGCTTGGTGGAGCGTCTTCCACTAAGGCTCGACGGCCTTCACAACAGATGGAAAAGGTAGCTTGCTTTTATAATAGTGACGCCCACTCTTACTTGCTCGCCATAAGGTTTGCCATATTCGGGCAAATGAATCAACTCATTTAGACATCGCTTAAAGAAGGAATAAATTACATATGACTGAAAAACCGAGGTTCGGAATAAAATATGTTTTGCCAAACGACAACTTCAAGATAATATAAAGATGTGTTATTCTTTTATACACTGTATAATGGACCGCGTAATCTAACATATAGACTATTAAGTAGGGGAGAATCCACAATTATACGGAATATATTTGTATACTTAGTAGAACGATAGGAGGAATCCTGATTCCACACATGTGTTTCAAATGTTCCATAACCCTTTCTATTATTCCTTACAAAACCGTATAATTCAGATTGATCGGAAAGAAAGATTTATTTATGTTTATATAAAATATATGTATGTATGTATATATCCGGAATTATATCTCTTAGTCTTATTGTAGTAGGAATATTTAGTATATTATGCTATAATTAGAAACTCCAATGTTTTTGAAGTGCTGATAGATGATAGAGTAAGGTAAAAGTTCTTCTATTTACCATTATCTTAAAGCAGGTGATAAAGTCAGAATCTTCGTTTCAACGAGTTTTTCCCAAGAGAAATCTAATTTAGAATTTCTTGTCAAACAGATGTTTGACAAGATTCTTTTTTTGCTCCCTTTTTTCTAGGTGAATCGAAAAGATTTATAAAGAACTAGGGGCAAAACTGTTGTAACCATCTGGATGGCAGTTTTATCGGAAAGGACGGTAAGGTGTAGTATTCACGACGAATGCACCTGTTATACCCTACCTGCTCTTCCAGTCGCTCCCTCCAGTACCTACTACCTAGGTTAATATTCCCTCCTTTTCAATTTCGTCTAAATCCTCCCTTTCACCCCCACGGACCTTTAAGAGAGTTTCATTGTCGAACGCGCTGAAGCAGGTTCAACGGTTTTCGGTAGGACAACGAGAAAAGAACCTGTACGGTATTATTGAAGGATGTGTTATTATTACCAGTTCTAGCACGTTTATATGCACCGAAGTTACCTGCTAATACGTGTTTTGGTCCAGTTTTATGTGAACGGTAGAAAAAGAACCATTTAAATGTACGTCTTTTGTACTGTTGGTAAAGAAAGACTACACTTTATAGGGTAAGGATATTGTTATAGGTAGGAAGCTTTTCTAAGGTCACGAACTCTGCTTTAAAGGCGATATCGCGCTTTTTACGTATACCCTTAATTTTTAACGATTTGCTACACCCTGATTACTTTTGTGCAGCGAAAGTTTATATTTGATTAATACATCATAAATGCCGAATAACTTAAACTACTTATATCTCTTTAACACAATATGAAGGGCTACTGCGTATATTGGGGTGACGTATGGATTGACGTACGATGCATTCGTACACTAAAGAGTTGACTTAAAAGATCGATAACAAAATGCCCTGACATCACATGCTAACACTCATGTACAGTCTTAAGTTACGATACCTTAACACGATAAGACGCAAAGTATCTGTATGAAGTAAGAAGCTAGAAGGCGATAAGGTCGTTGACATTACGGTAATTCGTGTTTAATGTGCCTTCATATACGAATTACCTTGCTGACATACCAAAACATGCCTAACAAAAAGCGTAACATCTTACAAAATACTATTATGATTAAATTCGTCAAATTGTATTATTATTATAGCAAGTTAGTATTAATACGTCCAGATAATTATTTAGAGACAAACTAAAATATCAAAAGATCTGTAGATAGTTTAATAATTAGTACAAGCCGAATGTGTAATAATTTAATATATGTCACTCACTAAAATGGGTATATGATACTAGTATGAAAATAACTGTTAATAAATTAAAATAAAATCACAAAATGTTCTATCTCTTTAAATGTTATCTGTCCTAATTTTTCGGGCAAACAATTTTAACGAGCATTCAAATCTTTGACCTCTTAATAAAATCTTAATTATACCTCTGTGTGATCTGCTAAAAAAGAACGAAATCAAATACAAATAAATTAAAATAAAATCACAAAATGTTCTATCTCTTTAAATGTTATCTGTCCTAATTTTTCGGGCAAACAATTTTAACGAGCATTCAAATCTTTGACCTCTTAATAAAATCTTAATTATACCTCTGTGTGATCTGCTAAAAAAGAACGAAATCANCCATTTATTGACATTATTATCTTACATGACAATATAAAAGTAAAGATAAATGGTAAATAGTGGAGTGCCTGCAATATTGATGTCGCAGTATTTAGTTGCGTTCGTGTATAGTGGAGTTTTTTTTAAACGTTTTTAATATAAATTGCACGCGATGCTGTATCGGCAGAGGATGCCAAACCGAACAAATAATTATTTACAACAGCTCTATGTAAACAACACTATGACTTTATTATTATGTAAATATTAAGTGTTATAGAATTCTATGATCTAGTTCTACCTTTGTTATACACATGACTCTTTTATTGTACTTTTCACCTGGCATGTTAGTGATCATAACATTTTAAATATATATATATTTTTTTTTAACAGGTGTTACCATTTGATTTTTTAAATGCTGTCGTCCTTTGAAGGTGAAAGTTGATCTGTTCACATACTGAGATAGAAGGAGAGGGTTAACAAAAAAAATACTCCCACACACTAGCCAACTTTAGTGTCAGTCGCTGATTTGCACACTTCAAGTTTTTCAACTGTGAAAAAATCGCTGTCTATTTTACCTCTCTCAATATGAAAAAGTTGTTTCATTCACTTTAACATAAAACCACCCCCTCACCTGACATTAGCATATCACCCCTTTATAGAGATTACCTGCAACCCTCTATTCTGCACCTAGTGAATTGACTTGAGGAACTAATATAAGAGTGGATGACTTGCTATGGAATCTGGTTCCCATGTAGTCAGGTAGGAACCACACTACACCTTACATCTTCACGTATGATAATCACGACCTTTGCAATGTCACCTCCGGGAGAGATTTTGTCAAAAGGGATCCGGTCCTCCTTTCACGATTCGTTAACCCTTACCTAGAGCCAAATGTTTTGGATGAGTGTAACGCAATCTTTTTTATACATAAATAAAAAAAAGGCAAGAAACATCTTAACATAACGCCTTTTAATGCCTCCCATTCATAACCTCTTTCTTTCAAGTAAGCATTCACACAACATAGTCGCGTAGTTTTTCATGAGTTATTTTTTATAAAAACAGCGGAGATAATACCTGTTGATGTTTGATATTCAGTTAAAATATCCTTTAAAATTAATAATACCTGTAATTTTTATAATTTCTTTAATTGTTTTTGATGTTTATAATGTTCTTTAATTTAATTTTGAACGAATTAAAATTATGTGTCTTTAAAATATTTCTCATTTAAATGTAACACAATAGCTTTGTGATTTAATGCATTTGTTAGAATTAAACATATCGTTGAGAATGAGAATGGGATATTAGGAAAACAAAAGCAAACTTGATTTTATTTATAACTTATTAAGTTCCGCAGCATTGATAATCTATTACAAAATATCACATTAAAAAAAGAGGGGCATATTTAATATCGGCTTAGTCTTTTAAGTTTGTCCCTTTCAATTTTAGTCACGAAAAAACTATACTGTGCAGCATATTTCGACGAAAACAGTTTTTTAGAGTTTGAATAACATGTGCTTATGACGATTTTATGATTTTAAAAAAATGTACATGACTGTACATGCTTTCCCCGTGTTCCTCTCGTTCTATTTTTTTGATAACAATGAAATTTTCAAAGATTTTTTATCCCTGTGAATATCTAAATGTTCAAAATTTCCGTTCATTCCGAATATATCAGAAATAGCTTATACATTATTTTATCCAATATCCCATTATAATGATGACTTTATATTATACAGGCAATTAAAGTTACACCTTGCCAAAAGTTTTTCAAATTATTAATTTATAATTTGTATTATAATTGAAAATTATATTTTTATAAATGAATACGGTGTAATACAGATTCGTGATATTTGTAATTTTTCGAGCTAAAGAAAATATAGATAATAAATTTTTTTTTGTTTTATGTAACGTGGGAAGCGGAATGGGTAGGGCCTTATTAACTTTCCACGTTAACGCTCTCTCCAATCTAAGAACTTGTCAGCTTTCCAAAAACACGCGGTGTCGGTGCATGACGGATTGTCTTAGTTTAATCTTAGTATAGAATAAAGCCAAATAATCGCCAACATATTCGTCTCGTTAATTTGTATATTGTTTATTGTAAGCAGGAGATGTCGGTGATAAATCTATAAGTTGGTGGATTTGGCTGAGACAAATTAATCGAAAGTTTAGGTTGAAAATACGAGTAAGATTTATAATGATAAGATGCTTATTGCATCAAAGCCATAGCTGATAGTTAAAGATAAAAGGTCTGATGTAACTTAAAGTTTTCTTACTAAATACAATTACATAAAATCGATAAAGTGAAGTCCCTCCACTAAACTAACCTCGGACTATTTATTTGAGAGGTTAGAACCGGCCTGATTTTGTTTTAAAATGGATATGTTTTAGCTTTGGTGAACCGAAGAAATTTCCTTCACGCAAAAAAGACACGAAAATGTTTTTAAATATCGTGCCAGGAAGTTAGAATTTCACAGAAGGTCAAATAAGTTTTTATTTATAGTACACTATTTTGACGATAGGTGGGCTGATGTTTTAATAAACGACATGCAAAATTTGTAGCTCTTAAATATCATGCCAGGAATTTAGAATATAATAGGAGGTAAATCGGTTTTCACTTATATTCATTGTAGTACTATATTTAGCCGATTGATTTTATATAAAATGATATCAGAGCTCCTAGCGGACCAAATGGTAATCAAAATAGATTTTTGTTTCATAATTTCACACCTTAAAATCCATCTAAAAATCTTATAATATTTATTTTTAATATAGGTGTATAATAAAATGTTTTCTAACTCTTATAAATAATATTTAATTCAAGATCATATGCATTGACGGTTATTAGAAGAATGAAATATTTAAAGTTTAAGGGAAGTTCAACGGCTGCAATGTGTACATTTCACTGACTGAAATAACATCCTTAAGTAACAAACGAAAATACGTATAATACTTATTGACGGCTTTATTTCAAAAAGACGTTAAAGCAAACAAACCGACGAATATCAACATGGAATAAAAGAGGAAAACCGTTGAACCCTTTTAAGGACGTTTGAAAGGTTTCTTTCTTCTGACAATCGTATGGAACTAAACACCTACACACGTCGTCAAACCAAGTCTAATCTTGCAAAAACCATCGACAGCAAAACCTCAACAGACAATCTAATTGTTCCTTTTACACTTGGCCTGTCCGCACGGGCACATTGCAAAGATGATGTGCATAACAGTTCGTCTTTCTTCAAGGTCAGACATGACTTTCAACTTCTCTTGAAATAATATTAAAATTCACTTTATCGCATTAGAAAAATCAGATCGATATGAGAACAACAAATTTATTTTACATTTTGCATTTCGTATTGTAATACAACGAGGTTTAGAGTTTAAGGATTTAGAATTTTAACATAAATTTAACAGCTTTGTATTCATATTTCACTTGAAAAGAAAACGTTCGAAGAAAGAAATTCAGCTGAAAGGCTGGGAAACCTTTTTATACAATGCTAAAAGACGTTAAACTATTAGACCGAACAACCAAACGAATTTGTACGTAAAAAGGAAGAGGATAATAGTTAAACCTTGTTTCTGGTTTTTGAAGCGATTCAATCCAAAGGAGGCAACGACCTGTAGACACGGATATCCCAAACAAATTTAATTTTGCACAAAAACCTTGTATAATGAAGATAGGTTTAAAGATAATCTATTCATTATTTCTTATTTAAGTCCGGATTTCCAGTTGAATCGGTTTTAAACCACACCGAAGAAAAATACACTTTTATTTTTAACTAGGTTGCTTGTGGGTAACTATTGGTAAACTTTTTTTTTTTTTTTTTTTTTTGTTTTTTTGCTAAATTAAATTTAAAAAAATTAAACATGCTCCACAAGAGAGGCTGAAGAAGACGTAAAAGCCAAAATAGTTCCAAGATGTGAAAGCCGATAGTGCTTTAGTTTTATGCATGTTTCCCGTAGTTAATAATAATTATAATTTAATTCAAATTTAATCCATCCGTAGTTGAATACTACCAAAAACGTAAAAATGAATTTCTAATTGATTGTACTAGGTACAGGTACTAATTGAGTACTTTATAATTATAAGCGTTATTTCTCGGTCTAGTTCTATGTCATTAATGTTGACTTCTCAGACATGTGGAAAAATTGAAAGCTTAAATTCGGGACAAGGTATCAATAACGACAGAGGAAATTATTCTCCAGTGTAGCTTAGTTGGTTGAGCGCCAGACTGGAAATTTATTTTTTATGTTTTAGTTCATATGTACCCCCATCACGAACATCATCGCCTCCATTGGATCAAAATGGAAGCAGACAATTTGATGCCGAAAAAAAATTAAACATGGAACCTTCCAAAATATCTCTTCTTCTATCCATTGCGAAGTAAGCATATATGATGAATATGATAGAAATATGTAAATATACATATACGATGTATTTATGTGAAGAACCTAATAAAGTTAATTGGAATTGTCTTCGTTCCTACTAAGCGTATATTTTTTCCCCTATATATATATAAAAATAATCGCAGCCTGTTTGGTTCATAATTATTATAATACATAATAACATTTTTATTGCATATATGTACTTCTATTTTGAATTTCCTCTTATCCATTAGAGGGACCTTGAGGTCTTTGAGTTATTTATTTATCCTATTTAAATTTTGCTGAGCCTTTCAACCGCTACTATATTCCACACTATTTCATTCAAATAATAATTACGTGTCTGTAATACCACTGGAGTTGAAGCAGTATTTGAATAGTTATTATAAATATCTGTTATTTTGAAATATCACATTCTAAGTCTAACGTTCATTCAGGATATTCAGTTTGTTATAAATTTGTGCAGTAAGTAATTCTGATAAAATATTTTGTAATAACAAATCAATAGAATAATTATGATACTTGTAAATTACATTAATTTATTGTCAACATTATTTCAAATATAGCATAAAAATAAATAATATTATGGACTGCCAATAGTGCTGAAAATGAAATTTATCTGAATGATGTAATAATTATGTATACATTATTTTTGAGAAATTAAGTGCTAAATTGATTCCAACCATTAATTTTCCAATCGCTACTACCCTAGTTAATAAAAACTATCTGAACATAGTTTAACGGCTGTGTAAGCATATGTCACTGATAATGAAAAAACATACATGGCAACTGAGATTACAAAAAGGTATACATCCTTTTCGTAGGAATCTGTAAAAGACGTTAGACCAAACAAACCAACGAATTTTTACAAGAAAGGAAGAGGGTGGTTGAGGCCATTAGGGCATTTGAAGGTTTGTTTCTTAGGAACTAACCTGAAGACCTGCAGCCGCAGACACTCCATCAACAAGGTAAGGGAGTCTGGGACTTGCCAGGTGTCCTGAGTTCGGCAGCAGGTGTACACTACATTCTTTCCAATCTGGCGGTCTTTTTCGATTAGGAAGCTATCCGGCGCTGAACATCTGGCATCTGACTCCTCAAACCTTAGGATCTTGGTACTTGAAAATCTCGTTCGAACCATACGTCTTACAAGAAATGGCGGGAAAAGTGTAGGAATTATAAAAGGATGATAAATATCATTTTAACGAATGAGAAAGAAAGTAAGTTTCTTTTAGTACCTATTAGGTTTCTATAGACAGCTAATACGTCTTGAAATATGTTCAAATTTGCAAAATATTGATAATGTAGAAAGAAGAGGATGTGATTGAACAAATATTGATGTAAACAATTGCTGTAAACATTGCTGTTATCAAAAAAATATCTTCTTAAACATAAATAATCACTTCCAATGGCAATCCCTGGGTTGGTATGTCGAGTCGAAGTTCCCCTTGGATTAACTATAGGGTTCTATAATCCTGGTTCTAGAACCCCTTAGTGGTAAATAAAATAATTACTAATATATATTATTTAATAGATAAATAATATAAATATAAGCCATATAAAATAAATATAAGCCACTATATTGTAAATAAAACTCGTTCTGTTAAAATAAACGCAAACGCATTTTGGATAAAAAATGTAAAGGTTATTAAACTACACCTCTACAATAATGAATCGCTATCACTCATTGGAGAAACATGAGTAAAGTATTACCTAAATAAGATAACATTGCGTATCCTGGTGCAATAGATTAAACATGTAATTATAAGAGACAAAAAAATATTTATATTATATTTTATTTTTATTTTCTGATATTATAGCATTCCACCCAGGCAACAAGACTGCCCTTATTATTGACCCCACCGTCAGATATGAAAGTAATGGCATAAACTAAGGCAACAAAGTACATTAGGAGAAGAAGAAGAAGATCATCTATCAGAAGTGCATTGGGTTTTATAAAGATAGGTTTCGAGCTTCTCATATTCTCATTGTGATAGAGATTATAAAGTGTATGGATTATGGTTTGGAACAAGAGGGAATATACCAGCTTTGACTAAAAACTCCTTTGACGATATCGGTACGGACAAACATTTTTTAAGACTACTTTCAGAAAATATTATTTTGGACTCAATAGGTATTCTTAACCTCTGTATTTATTCATAATTGTTATGTTTATATTATTTAGTTTTTAGTATTATGAGTTGATGATTTTCTTTTACTTGTTAGTTCATTATAACATCCTTGACAAATTTATATTGTTTTTATAGTCCAACGGTGTATGTATTAGTGTATTACCTTATAATTTAAACTTTATGATTTATAATTTAACTATTATTAATTTAAAATTTCATAAGAATGATAAGTACGCTGTGTGTGAAAGCAAACCTTAATATAAGGCCACACTTGCCTATATTTTAAAATACAGTGTTAATATATACATTTAAAATTCAATTTTTACGTTTTTGGTAGTTTTCATACTACAGAAAGTTTAAATATTAAATTTAATCAAATTACATATAATCATTATTAACACTGGGAGACAGACAGAGAAAAATAGACTCCAGCGCTGGGATTTGAACCACGGGCCTCTGTGTTTCCAGTACAGTGCTCTTACCAACTAAGCTACGCGGGAGAATGATTCTGAACGAGGATAGTATTGAGCTGTGCTGAGCATACTAAGAATCGGACCAACGAGACTTTATTTACCTTTTAACCGTAACCAAGCAAGACAAACTCTATGCGNGTCTATTTTTCTCTGTCTGTCTCCCAGTGTTAATAATGATTATAATTTTATTTAAAATATATATTTAAATAAAATTGCATACATAGATAGATTCTTCAGTCAAAAATAGCGGGAATATTAAAGGAACTATACTTGGATGATAAACTATGTATAAATGATACAGGAAACTGATTCAACTATAGCACCTATCAGCTGTTCATACCGGTCTTAAACTTGTTTTTTTTATTATCATATGAAATATCAAGAGGTTAAAGAAATAGATATTGTACATAGATATTCTTGTTTTAGGAATACATATTGACTTACAAGAAACACGTTGACTAAAACAAAAAAATAAAATAAAAATAAAAATAAATATCAAGTTGCTCAAGAAGAAATTATATTATTTTTGTTTTACAAATATTTATAAAGTTTATTGTAAAACCATAAGCAAATAAGCAAATGATCAATCATAAATAAGCAGTATGTATAATTTTATTCTTTGAATTTCATTCAGTTTCATTAATTTATAGAGCTTTAGATGATGGGTCTAGAGTCAATTTCGCTTCTTTTTTTATATTGCCTAAATTTTTCTGTGGAGGCAATGTTTCTCTGTTCAGAAAATCTTTTCCCTATTGAATAAACCGTTCCCTAAGATCGTTTACGTCATAAAAGAAAACTAAATGCCAAATTTAAAAATTCTATTATAGATACAATTGATTCTGGAGATATCGCTACGTCTAAACTTTGCATATGAATTGCCGTCATCTTGAATCAAGAATAGCGAACAACGCTGAAGAGGCAAAGAGGGAAAAAGAAAAGAGGTATGATAACAGATCACGAGACACCAATAGCTGAATTTACAAAACAAAAGGATGAAAAGGTGACGGCAAAAAGCGGAGAGACACAAAGAAGTGCTATCAGAATCTCTGGTGACAAAAGACTACACAATATGATCCTACTATCTAAACTCGTGTTCTTTAAAAAAATATCCATAAAATTAACCATTTCTTTTGAGATAAACATTTCTCTTCTAGTACAATGCTCATATTCTCTTACCCATTTTACATATTTACTTGCTTACTTGATGTCATCCCTTTTAGGATGGTGTCACCCGTTGAAGATTGTGTCATTCGATGAGAGCCGCACCTCCTTAATGACGCCACCATTGAGCTTCAGTATTTTTAATACAGCTCTAATATGTATTTTCAATACCTT
This sequence comes from Gerris buenoi, assembly GCA_001010745.2. Lineage (NCBI taxonomy): Eukaryota > Metazoa > Arthropoda > Insecta > Hemiptera > Gerridae > Gerris > Gerris buenoi. Next base: position 95,802 of record KZ651910.1, read on the forward strand.
TTAATCCTCGGCTGAATGCTAATAGTCTATATAAAAGTCTTTTCTCAAATTTATAATTTACTAAACGTTTGCTGGATTCTTTTCTACTCTAAACGGAACTTAACTTCAAGATTTCCTATAAGATCCTTAATATTTTTCTGAGGACCTCGTCTCCTACGTTCTTTGGCGTTTTCCTTCTACTACCACAAGGATATTCTTACAATTGACTCAAAGACGCAACATGGATTAAGCACACTTCAAGGAGTCGAATGTACGATTTCGAGACTAATCTCAGACTTCATTCAAAGCACATGAAGTCTGACATACAAATAAATCTAGATTTTCTGTCTTCCGGAGAACGTTTGAACCCATTACAGGGATCATTCTCAAGGGAGATACTCATGATTTAGAGTCTGAAGGGAGTTGTTCATAATAAGAGTCATTTACAAATGACGCTTAAATGATGAGAGTCATTTGAAAATTAATCTTATACGATTAGAGCCATTTCCAAATGAATCTTGAATGATGAGAGTCATTTGCAAATGAATCTTAAATGATGAGAGGCATTTGCAAATGAATCTTGAATGATGAGTGATGAGAGTCATTTGCAAATTAATCTTGAATGATGAGAGTCATTTGCAAATTAATCTTGTATGATGAGTCATTTCCAAATGACTCTCAACATGAGCAACTCCCTTCAGGCTTTGGACGTGCAATTCTAACGTGTGGACGTGTAAGTTATAAAGAACTTGACAGCATACTTACCTATGATAACTTTAACTTGATGATGACTTCAATATCGAAAGCTTACCATAATATTAAACTTAACCTTATAAAAATTTAATTTGTTCCAAAGTTCTCAAGGCATAATCATACTATGTCTTCAACGTTATTAGAAATTGCCAATACGGAAAGGATATCTAAAGAAAACTTATGAAACATAATAAAAATTATTACTTAGTTAATATTGTTAACTGAAATAATACTTAGCACTCTCGATTTAAGAAACACCCATATCAAAAAAACATAAAATAATATGTATTTTTGCAAAACTATATTACAAGATTACAAAAGAGCCCAATATTTGGTCATGAAAAATTCTTAAAAACAACTACATTAGCCAGGATTGAATTTAATAGTTTATCATCCAATGGCAATAAATGAAAAAAAAAGTTTTTCACCTATATTATTTGATCGTCATTACATTTGAGAACACAAAAGATAAAGGAACATGGCTTGTATGTTCTAACAATAACATATAAACATAATGACAAATATGGAGAAACATACGCAGGTCACACTGATCGTGCATACAAAAAAATAATCAAATTGTGTGCTGTGTACAGTCAAAATAAAATATTAGCTATATAACAGGTAAAAATAATACATGCCGAAAAATGTAAACCATTTATCATAATTTACATTCCATAAGAGTTTCATTTACCTTTCGATCCGAAATAAATGAATATCTTTTATATAATCGAGTAGTGTCCCGACAAGTGGCGACGGCGACGGGCGACGACTCACCTCTAAATGATTTATAACGTTAAAATATTGATGCGCCATAAGCTGGGAATGAACCAGTGACTTCCAACACATGAGGCGGGTCCTCTACCACTGAGCCACCATCTTGCACTGAAGCTACTAGCATAAAACTTACTATTTAAACAGTAAATATCTATTTTTTTGACCATATTTTATTCTGGCCGTTGTCTCGGGCATAACGGCTAGTATATATATAATACATATTTCAATATCTTAAACATAACAGTTGAAGAATGGTATTATTAAAATACACATTCTGCGGCCTCATGTTCATTTTAATTTGCTTTTTTAATATATTGTGTGTTAGAGAATACGTCATCTTCGAGGAAAGCCTCTAAAGTTAATACAAGCAAAATTCCTTTGTTTTTTTATTATTTAAATATATAATATATTACTTATTTGCTCCCGTTACATAATTATTAAGTCAAATTCAATTATTCCCAGGTAAATAAATTACCCTTTTTCCATTCTAGTGAAGAGAGCTAACAAATATTTATTTACAAAAAGTTCTATAATTACATGGAAGAAAAAAAAGTGTCGCGTTTAATTTAGTTAAATTCTAATTACCATAAAATAATCCTTTGTCCCATTTATTGCATCCATTTATTTTTAAACAAAATGCCAAGGTCAATGTTATATCTACAGTTATTTGGGTTAATTTGCATATTTCAATACGTATTTTGAAAGAATGGCGTTATTTTGAATACTTTTATTTTCTGTGTAAACCAAAAAAAATATCACAAGATCCGGTTATTAAACGGGGGGAACTTGGTATTTTTCCGAGGTAAAAATAGCCCCCTAATTTTTCTTGACCTGTTTATCAATTTAAGATTTAAAAATAAATGCATAAAAAAAAAATAAACTTCCTGTATGTAAGTTCGTATTTCTCTTTTGATAAAGATGACATCAATGCGTTAGTTGTATTTTGTGCCAAATTANGGGGATAATCGCGCCCAAGTAACAACAACTGTATTTAAAATGTATTCGTTAGAAAATGTTAAGCTAATGATTACTGCAGTACAATATCTTATTGTAAGTCATGGGCGTCGTCTGCAGTTAATTAAGCAGAGAATTGGCTCTCCCCCGGAAAATTTTGAAAATATGACCTCTCAAAACAGCGGTTTCATGCATTTCTGAGGTGAAATGTAATATTTGACAATTTGATTCCTGGGGTGGCTAATTTGTTTTCTGGGGGGGGGCTCTAGACCCCTTAGCCCCCCCCCCCCCCTAGGATCGCCACTGTTAGAGGGATAGATAGATTGCGTGCATTCGCTACAGTCATCCAAATCTAGTTTACAAATTAATCAAACTTTATATTGATTGGTGCGTCAATTTTGTTGGCCTACTGAAAGACATTGAGGCCCATCCCTGGGTTTAAAGTTTTATTAGCATTGGCGGATAGATTAATTACAGGTCTGAACATTGCACGTCTTAAAATAATATCTGAATCCCTTACTATGCTGCTTGAAAAAAATGACAAAATTTAATTGCACAGCAATTTTAATTGAATTTCTACAATTATTCTAGAAAACATAGGTTTCCGCGTCTAATAAATCTATATCTTATTAGAAGACCGTGTCCAAGATTTTGTGAATCCCAACATTTCCAATCCATTTCAAGGATTCATTCTTAAATGTTCTCATGAGAGGTGCAAATTACTCCTATCATAAGCAACTCTCTTGAGAACGATTTATGTAATAGGTAGGAATTGTTGGGATTCATAAAATCTCTGAAGCGGTCTTCTCTAGATTTATCATTTCTACAATGTTTAGCAAGCGTTTAAACAAAAATAAAGGTGAGGTCCGCAGAAATATACTCCTCTCTCCCCCTAAACCCGCCCTATTACTGGTAAACGTCTTTGTTTAGAGTTCACGCTCTACCAAGAGGAATTGTATAGCTCTCCTGCATATTAATGCTGCCCACAGCCTTAATACTTAACAATGCTGAATACAATTTTTATGTAACGATTATCTTTTATAATGTCAGGTCTCGAGATATAGTCGTAGTTTTATGGTGCCTACGATACAACAACATTAAACTTTAAAGCGCAATTTATTGCAAAAACTAATAATATACTATCTACAAGGATATTTCTCTCAAAAAGAGAGTATTGTGACAGCGAAAATCCGATTTTAAGATTTTGAGGTCCCCTGAGTCCAAAAAAAAGGTGTTTAAATAATGCCTGTCTGTCTGTCATCTATCGTCTGCAGGCCCCCCGGCTGACTTAGGCCTCGAACACCCAATTACGCCAATAATTATTATTTATCTACTTTATGTATTAACTATAAGTACTTATAATTTAAAATACATTTATTTAAATTAATTTAAACTAAAGTAGGTATTCAAAAAGAATCTCTTTTTTATGAAGTTACATCAAGAGATAAAAGTAGCATTTTTAAGTGTAATTCATACATCTAAAACTAAATTAAACTGCGAAATACTTAAAAATGAAAGTACCTAATTAATAATTCATGGGTAGTTTTGATGGAGATTTTTTGGTATTTACATAACATTATAGTATATTAGGTACTAAGTAAATAATAACGCACATCTAAGGAATAATCAGTATATAGTCTGACCACAAGATAATTAAAAAATTGGTATTTTGTAAATTTTTTCTTTTGTTAAAAATTTGTTTAATTATCTTATGGTCAGACAATCTACTGATTATTCCTTAGATGTGCTTACTCAGTACCTAATATACCATAATGTTACCTAATTATTGTTATAGTATTGGAAAAAGCTGCGAAAAAAATAAGTCAAGGTCATCTTGACATATGGCGGTCAAATTCTCTACCTAACATTGAATTTTGTGTCGTTTGTGGTCCACGTTATTATAGTTGTTTTTTTTTTTTTGTTTTTTCAATTGAACACATATTAAAAAGTAAAACAAACAAATAAATTTTGTCAGTAACGGTAGTTTTGTACCTAACTAGTACTAACTAATTAATTAAGTAGTAGTACTAAGTAGTACTTCTACGCACTATTAAAGAACAAATAATTATGCAATATTTTTTCCGATACTCACTAGCTATTTTTAAAAAAGTGAAAGCTAGTATATGTTTGTATGTGTACATGTTACGTATAGTTGCTTATGCATAGCTGTAAATATTCTATTTAATTTAATGATCTCTTTATTCAATTTAGCTTTTCTCACTTGCAACCTTATTCAATAAGATTCTCAGATCACAGACAGATTTCTCTTTGACAGATTCATGGGGGATTGAGATTCTTTTAAGATTTCTATCTCACTATGTAAAATTGATTAACAACCACGAGATTCAAATATCACTATTACTATAAAAAAAAGAAGGAGCTGTTTATATTTACATTTCGGAAGCAATAGGTTTGTTCCAACCACACTTCAAACTAGTTTGACACTGTCCGACGCATGCGCATAAGCAACAAGGGTTCAATTTTGGTCCGATATTCAAGCGTTGGACAGTTTCAAAGTACATAGTTTGAAGTGTTGTTGGAAAAAACTTAATGAATGAAGAACGGACTCAAACGGGATGGGAAGATACGAGCTTAAGTATTTGGTGACATGACCATTGACCATGACAGTCAACTACATAGTTAAATCATAGTTACCTATATAACATCTTTTACAGTCAAATGACTAATGTGTATATGTTACGTATAGTTGCATAGCTGTAAATATTAAATTTAATTTAAAGATCTCTTTATTCGATTTCATTAGAGGGCAGTGGCGATCCTAGGTTAAAAGTTCTGGGGGGGCTAAAGCCCCCCGTGTTTTGCGGGTTTAGTATACATTTTAATGTACCAGGAAGAAACATATTTGTATATTATATATGATTTTGCAGGGGGGGGGGNGGGGCCTGGGCCCTTATATAGGTCTAGCCGTGGGGCCCGCTACTGCTCTCGACGGGCCTGATCGTCTGTACCGACGCGTGGCGCCTAAACTACTGGGTCGATTTTCAAGAAATTTGGCAAACGTGTTCAGAAAAATCATACACCTAAAGTGAAACCGAGAAATAAAATTTAGCTCTGAATTTGGGGTCGCGACCCCCAAAAAAGTGTAAAAAACATGAAAAAAAGTATTTCTTGAAAACGGTTTCGACGATATTGATAAAAAAAATTCTAAAATATAATCCACTTAAATAAGAAGCTCAGCTAATCGATATAAGCCGTTTTCCCAGGAAAGATCTAGTTCTCGAGAAAACTTCTTTAAACTTAAACGGAGAGAGGCCGGGTTAGATTCCCTGCCTTGGAGAAGTTATTTTTATGATAATTGTTTTTAAAAAGTTAAATAATAATTAAATGAACCTACGACAACACGAAAACTAACAAATAGAAAATATCGGGTTAAGTAAATTACTAACTAGAATATGATATCATTTATCTGGGTTGTCTCGAACCGATTTTTTCTCCTATTTTATAATATAAATATCTAGTTTACAAATTAATCAAACTTTATATTGATTGGTGCGTCAATTTTGTTGGCCTACTGAAAGACATTGAGGCCCATCCCTGGGTTTACTGTTAATAAATTATTGGCGGATAGATTAATTACAGGTCTGAACATTGCACGTCTTAAAATAATATCTGAATCCCTTACTATGCTGCTTGAAAAAAATGACAAAATTTAATTGCACAGCAATTTTAATTGAATTTCTACAATTATTCTAGAAAACATAGGTTTCCGCGTCTAATAAATCTATATCTTATTAGAAGACCGTGTCCAAGATTTTGTGAATCCCAACATTTCCAATCCATTTCAAGGATTCATTCTTAAATGTTCTCATGAGAGGTGCAAATTACTCCTATCATAAGCAACTCTCTTGAGAACGATTTATGTAATAGGTAGGAATTGTTGGGATTCATAAAATCTCTGAAGCGGTCTTCTCTAGATTTATCATTTCTACAATGTTTAGCAAGCGTTTAAACAAAAATAAAGGTGAGGTCCGCAGAAATATACTCCTCTCTCCCCCTAAACCCGCCCTATTACTGGTAAACGTCTTTGTTTAGAGTTCACGCTCTACCAAGAGGAATTGTATAGCTCTCCTGCATATTAATGCTGCCCACAGCCTTAATACTTAACAATGCTGAATACAATTTTTATGTAACGATTATCTTTTATAATGTCAGGTCTCGAGATATAGTCGTAGTTTTATGGTGCCTACGATACAACAACATTAAACTTTAAAGCGCAATTTATTGCAAAAACTAATAATATACTATCTACAAGGATATTTCTCTCAAAAAGAGAGTATTGTGACAGCGAAAATCCGATTTTAAGATTTTGAGGTCCCCTGAGTCCAAAAAAAAGGTGTTTAAATAATGCCTGTCTGTCTGNTTTTACTCAAAATAAAAGCACTAATGAGTAATCTTTTAAGTTTCTCTAGAGAAGAACAAAATTTACATATTTTTATCATATTTCCTTTACGGCATCCATAAAGTAAAGTACATTAAAACTGTTATCTTATCGGCATATTCTTTCCTGTAAAATTCACTAAGATCTTTCAGTTTTAAATACGCTGAGTCGGTAAAAAAAGAAAAGAAAAACGAAATGGATTGTGTAAGTACCTCATTTGCAAGTTAGACATAGATACGTAAAATCTCTCGCTTTTTGTAGGCATATCGAATTATCGGGACTACATGAGCTCGCAAACTATATAAACTAAAGAAAGCCTAAGATTCTAAAACTGAGAAAAATAAATGTTGTTTATCTAACTTTACTTAAAAGATAAGTATTCATTACTAATTATCTTGTTTCCTAGAGATTCAATGCAATAAAACTTACGTTTACACATCACCTGTAACAACAACGAACGTGATTTTCATATAATTTCTCCTATTAAGCGTATCGTTCTGGATATTAGTAGTTCTGTTGAACTTGTAGTGTCAATCGCTTACTAAAATCACCATTAACTTATTCCACAAATATGAAATCAGTGCTGCCATTAATGAATATCATGACATTTTTTTTTATACTTTTTTCGAATTTTTTTTTTTTGTAGTAATATTTTGAGATGACCTCTCAACTCTAGCAAACAAGTTTACTGCCCAAAAACCGCAATAGCTAATGTGTTATTAAGATGGTGTACGACGAAAGAAGTTGTTCATTATCTCTGACTGATGATAATCATGAGTAAGTTTCTTAAATTATCAGTGAAAACAACTAATTCAATTGTATATACAACTGTTGTTTTATTCTAAAGAATCGTCAACCGTCTTAACAAAGTTGAATCTGGTACAAAAAGCAGCCAGTAGTGGCAGCTGAACATTCTTGATGGTTTTTGGTCTGAAGTTTGATTTAATGTAGAGTCCGGTTGTTTGTGGTTAAAGTTTACTTCGGAGATCTGTATTAACCCGACTGACATTTATTTTGGACGGTTAGAAGTGGAGACAAATTCGTCTCTTTGTAAAGGGGTGGTGACCGACAGACACGATTATTTAGAGCTAATGGTAAAGACATTGTTGGAGAAAAAATCTTGAAAAAGGTAGGCTTGTTTTTAGGCGGGATCTGAAACGAGGCTGTGGGTTCAGGTAATCGGAGGCTGGTGTTCCTAATATCTTACGAGTGGTGCCAGGTCTCGCCAACACCTGCACACCTGCACCCGTTTTCCCGCCAAACCAAAGCATGCTCTGACCCGTAACTTCTATTCACCTCGCTCTATTTAAAACCACGAAATATTTAGAGTCTACTCATAGAATCCGATCTACGACGGATTCGTGATTTCAATTCGCTGATAAATTAAAAAAAAATTGTTCCTCCCTTTCACCAGATATAATCTTGACAGCTCAAATCTTATCTCGAAACCTTTTTTTTGATATCCCGCATTTTCAAATTTGATAACGAATAGAATAAAATATCATTATCTCGGCACAAACCCTTAATATATNTATGTTACTTCGCATTTCTCTTTTGATAAAGATGACATTAATTCATTAGTTGTATTTTGTGCCGAATTAATTATTTCGGAAGGCGAATTATTCTCCTTATATTCGTCATAATCACTTAAATCACTCATTGGTGAGTTTCACAAATAAAACTCGATATAAACAGTTACTTTTATTAAACAAACATCAAATTAGTTTTGTTAAATGAACAAACTCGCTAATCGTGGATAAAGTTGAAGAATTCTTCTTCTTTACCGCGCTAGAGTGGTAAAGAAGAGGAATTCTTCAAAACTATTGGTCACGCATGCGCAATTAATACAGCTGCGTAAAGAATCACTTTCTACGAATCTAAACAGAGATACAATGTTTATATTACGTATCAATCGTAGATAATTTTTTTTTGTCTTTTCTTAACGAGTGCGGACAGATTCTTTTAAATATATAGGTAGTTAATGAAAGGTGAATTTTTGCTTTCTAAACTTTGATCCTGTACTCCCTGAGTAGTAAGTAATTTAAACAAAAATATGATTATTTTTAAACAGCGAATGCTCATGGATCCGAAACTTGTTATCTTTCATCTGCCATTCGTCATTATTTCCTTAGAGAATATTCTGCTTTAGATAGTGTCACAAAAGACACGTACGGAAAGAGAACGCTGAACTCTGAGGGTTGATTCAGAGTGTAAATAGTGTTCCTTCCTCGCAGCAAGGAACCTGCTTTCTGTTCTCCTTTCATAGTTGTTGGACCGCTAACATCAGTAGAATGGAGGCCGGAAACGAGAGGAAAGAAAAATCTAAGCGTAGTCTTCAAAGCAAGGCACAGGTGGGTTCCCATCAGTTTAAAAAAGAGAAAGAAATTTTTACAATTTTTTTTCATCTTTCTTGCTTCTACAAGACTTCCGGCAACCATAAAGTATAGAGTACAGGTACAGCATTTGAAATCTACTTGGTACTGGAGAAGTTTTGCCGCTCTAAATCATAATATGTCCTGTTTAAAAATAAGTCAGCATGCTTAATATAGTAACTTCTAATTAACTATTATCAAACGAAATCTTATTTTACTCAAAATAAAAGCACTAATGAGTAATCTTTTAAGTTTCTCTAGAGAAGAACAAAATTTACATATTTTTATCATATTTCCTTTACGGCATCCATAAAGTAAAGTACATTAAAACTGTTATCTTATCGGCATATTCTTTCCTGTAAAATTCACTAAGATCTTTCAGTTTTAAATACGCTGAGTCGGTAAAAAAAGAAAAGAAAAACGAAATGGATTGTGTAAGTACCTCATTTGCAAGTTAGACATAGATACGTAAAATCTCTCGCTTTTTGTAGGCATATCGAATTATCGGGACTACATGAGCTCGCAAACTATATAAACTAAAGAAAGCCTAAGATTCTAAAACTGAGAAAAATAAATGTTGTTTATCTAACTTTACTTAAAAGATAAGTATTCATTACTAATTATCTTGTTTCCTAGAGATTCAATGCAATAAAACTTACGTTTACACATCACCTGTAACAACAACGAACGTGATTTTCATATAATTTCTCCTATTAAGCGTATCGTTCTGGATATTAGTAGTTCTGTTGAACTTGTAGTGTCAATCGCTTACTAAAATCACCATTAACTTATTCCACAAATATGAAATCAGTGCTGCCATTAATGAATATCATGACATTTTTTTTTATACTTTTTTCGAATTTTTTTTTTTTTTTTTAATATTTTGAGATGACCTCTCAACTCTAGCAAACAAGTTTACTGCCCAAAAACCGCAATAGCTAATGTGTAATTAAGATGGTGTACGACGAAAGAAGTTGTTCATTATCTCTGACTGATGATAATCATGAGTAAGTTTCTTAAATTATCAGTGAAAACAACTAATTCAATTGTATATACAACTGTTGTTTTATTCTAAAGAATCGTCAACCGTCTTAACAAAGTTGAATCTGGTACAAAAAGCAGCCAGTAGTGGCAGCTGAACATTCTTGATGGTTTTTGGTCTGAAGTTTGATTTAATGTAGAGTCCGGTTGTTTGTGGTTAAAGTTTACTTCGGAGATCTGTATTAACCCGACTGACATTTATTTTGGACGGTTAGAAGTGGAGACAAATTCGTCTCTTTGTAAAGGGGTGGTGACCGACAGACACGATTATTTAGAGCTAATGGTAAAGACATTGTTGGAGAAAAAATCTTGAAAAAGGTAGGCTTGTTTTTAGGCGGGATCTGAAACGAGGCTGTGGGTTCAGGTAATCGGAGGCTGGTGTTCCTAATATCTTACGAGTGGTGCCAGGTCTCGCCAACACCTGCACACCTGCACCCGTTTTCCCGCCAAACCAAAGCATGCTCTGACCCGTAACTTCTATTCACCTCGCTCTATTTAAAACCACGAAATATTTAGAGTCTACTCATAGAATCCGATCTACGACGGATTCGTGATTTCAATTCGCTGATAAATTAAAAAAAAATTGTTCCTCCCTTTCACCAGATATAATCTTGACAGCTCAAATCTTATCTCGAAACCTTTTTTTTGATATCCCGCATTTTCAAATTTGATAACGAATAGAATAAAATATCATTATCTCGGCACAAACCCTTAATATATTTATATATTTATTTGTGTGCGTGTGTAGTGTTTACATCAGATTAAATCTCATGTAGACAGTAGACAGTGACCTGCCTCTCGTTTTGAAGGTCAAGTGTTCAAAATTGCATTAAGCGTGTATTAATATTTAGTTTTGTATAAAAACGTTTAAACCTACAGAACCATCTATGTACTTATAATATGTATATATATAGATTATTAATTTTTGTCTTATATTTTCGTCTTCATTTTCGCTTTATCAAAGTTTTCTTTAAAGAGGTATATTATCAGTTGAGGTTCATATTCTCTTTTTTTTACTATTTTCTCTTATTTATTTTATTTTATTTTATTTTTTTTTTTTTTAAATT
>KZ651910.1:107199-119702 GCA_001010745.2 Gerris buenoi
GTTTTTAGGACAACAGTTAGGAACCATTTCGGCATTTTTTTCATTCTTAAAGATACAGAAAACATATTATTTTCCTTTATTTTATCCATTTCGAGATTTTTATTTTATTTATTTGTACTATTTTTTCAAATCTTTACCTTTTACAATATAATGTTTTAAAACCCATTTGGAACTCTAGAGTAGCTCTGAAGTAGCTCCGAACGCTCAAATTTATATAGACTCCGACTCCAAATAAAAAAATCTTTTGAAAAAATCACCAACTCCCCTTCTTCTTCGATTCTCCCCGCAATTGTAAATTCCATTAAACCCTAAACAACCATGTTAATTCTCTAATTAAATCCATGGCATCCCTACATATCCCTGTCGGCAGACGAAGCCTTGGCCTCGAGATCTGTTACCCCATACTATTTATGCACACACTCGACCAGTGTAATGAATAATTTAATGCACGACAAGATTACTGCCACTGAGTAGCCTCTCCTTTCAAGATAAGCCATGCCATTAACACCGTTATCAGTATTACTTGTAACAAAATTAATTGAAAGTAATTAAAAAAATGTTTTCATGTGCAGATTTCGGCTCTTGTTTTATCTTATTCAAATATTACACTGCAATCATACGATATTTCTTTCATTTGAATTAAGAAAGCCTTCCAACAATGCATTTTTATTTCTAGTACATTTACACATACAATAAAATATGCATTTTAATTACTGGTTTATGTATACATGTTATTTTATTAGAGCATTACTACCAAAATGTATTCCATTTTATATAGTTTAAGATCAAAGTCAAATTGACACTGTCTCAGTGAAATTAAACAAATAAATTTCAATTCATTCATTTTTAAATTTACTCATTTTTAATTTTACAATTTATTGTTAGATATTCCTGGAGAATCACTATTGGAAAAAAATTTATTTCACTGCACGACTTAAAAAATTAGGGTCGTCGAGAGTACAGGATTCTACCTATTATAACAGACTATTAGGGTTGCCTCTTTTAATGATAGTCCGGTTTAGAACAAATGATTATTTCAAATAATAATAATGTATAAGTTATATCAATAACAGTAATCAAGTTAACTGCAATAAGTGTTTATTATACATCATTTATATTATCGAGTAATGTCCCAACGATGACGACGAGTCACCTCGAAATGATTTGTTATTGCTAAGCTAAGGCAACTACATTTATTCCATAGAAGATAATTTTTTTTTTTTGTTGGTCTTCAAATATATATAATAACTTATTTAAATAGATATAATAACTTAATTTTAATTCTTGTTAAAATATAAAATTAATAAAACAGCGTTAAACATAGATTTAATTAATGCATGTATACTGCATTAATCTTTAGATCAAAAAGGTCCCTAAGTTAATATTGATTGCTTACATTCATTGGTTTAAAAGTAGTTTTCTACTGTGTTTCTTTTCTGAAGAACTTTTATTATTTTCTTAATTTTATTTTATTTTATTAATTTCTTCAGTTAATAACGGACGTATAGGTGTCGAATGTATCCATAATATAGCCAATACCAGGTATTAATATGCAACATATAATATGTGAATTATTATTTTTTTTTTTTTTAGCGACCGTTGAAATAGAGTCTATTATAAAGAGGTTCTACTTTATTTCATAAATATTTTCTTGCATTCTTAATATTTTAGCCTCGTGTCTCATAATGTGATGCGAAAAAAATGTCTCTATACTGAATCATATAATGGTATCTAATATTATAATCAAATGAATGATTGAAATTTGTTACAATAAATTTTTTTTCTATAATTAGTTTATTATTATTTCTTTTTGAAATTTTATACTGTAAAGGTGAGTCAAAAAATGTAAAAACATAAATCCTCATGCTTCTAGAACTTTATTGAACGTATTAATTAATCCGCTTACTAAAAAAATCTTACGTATACAATAAATTATTATAAACCCTGAAGGGTTGTTCTTTTTTTTCTTACTCAATTACTCGCACCTGGAAGAATTACTAGAACCTTACTTAGAAAGCATATGGAAAAAAAAAATCCAAAAGAACACTTTAATGGGCTCAAAGAAAAAAATGTGTAGGAGATAAAAAAAAGTTTAAAAAAAAATATATATATATGTATATTATTTTGGCAAATTATTATAAATTTATTTTAAGGAGCAATAATGATTATAAGTGATTTCATACATAATACATATAGACCGGTTTTGAACTGTATAATGATCGGTGTGCTGAATAAATTATAACAGTTTTTAGGACAACAGTTAGAGGGTAAAAAGAACTTAAGATGTGAAGAAGAATTCTTAGAGGGAGGATTTATTGCATAGGAAATTTGGTAAGTCGAAATGTTTCTGTTGAAAATTTCCGAAATAAAAAGTTCTGCATTCAAAAAGTAGAAATGTCCAGAAGTTATAATAAGGTATTTTGCTTGAATATGATTGTATTTTTTTTTATTTTATTATAACGGACGTATAGGTGTCGAATGTATCCATAATATAGCCAATACCAGGTATTAATATGCAACATATAATATGTGAATTATTATTTTTTTTTTTTTTAGCGACCGTTGAAATAGAGTCTATTATAAAGAGGTTCTACTTTATTTCATAAATATTTTCTTGCATTCTTAATATTTTAGCCTCGTGTCTCATAATGTGATGCGAAAAAAATGTCTCTATACTGAATCATATAATGGTATCTAATATTATAATCAAATGAATGATTGAAATTTGTTACAATAAATTTTTTTTCTATAATTAGTTTATTATTATTTCTTTTTGAAATTTTATACTGTAAAGGTGAGTCAAAAAATGTAAAAACATAAATCCTCATGCTTCTAGAACTTTATTGAACGTATTAATTAATCCGCTTACTAAAAAAATCTTACGTATACAATAAATTATTATAAACCCTGAAGGGTTGTTCTTTTTTTTCTTACTCAATTACTCGCACCTGGAAGAATTACTAGAACCTTACTTAGAAAGCATATGGAAAAAAAAAATCCAAAAGAACACTTTAATGGGCTCAAAGAAAAAAATGTGTAGGAGATAAAAAAAAGTTTAAAAAAAAATATATATATATGTATATTATTTTGGCAAATTATTATAAATTTATTTTAAGGAGCAATAATGATTATAAGTGATTTCATACATAATACATATAGACCGGTTTTGAACTGTATAATGATCGGTGTGCTGAATAAATTATAACAGTTTTTAGGACAACAGTTAGAGGGTAAAAAGAACTTAAGATGTGAAGAAGAATTCTTAGAGGGAGGATTTATTGCATAGGAAATTTGGTAAGTCGAAATGTTTCTGTTGAAAATTTCCGAAATAAAAAGTTCTGCATTCAAAAAGTAGAAATGTCCAGAAGTTATAATAAGGTATTTTGCTTGAATATGATTGTATTTTTTTTTATTTTATTAAATATAATGTAAAATAAATTAGTATTTAAAAAACAAGATTCAATACTTAAGTAGGTTATAAAATATTTATTTTAATTAAATAGCCCATCTACTATAAATAAATACTTTTTTTCCGTGGTAGGCTGTGAAATAGTAACTTTAGAGCCTAGAAAACAAAGCTAAAATCAATTTTTTCGTTACGTGGACTTAAAAAATCTTTTCATTACTCCTGGGAGTAAAGAAAAAATTTTTTACGTCCTAGGACGCAAAAAATTTTTATTGTACTACAAGAACTTGTCAAAACTTCCGTAGGAGCGCTGATTTCTTACTAATGTGGCTCTTAGTACGATTGAATTCCGCTAGATGTCAATGCGTTTTATTTATCTTTTCTTATAGTGTAACCTCTTTTTAAGGTTTCTTTTTTTTAATCTTAAGTTTAAACTAATATTTGTTATTATTATATTGATTATTGATTAATATTTAATGTTTTTTATTGTCTGCTACCTCGGAAAAAATAGCATATGCTACACGACTGTGAAGTGTTTTTTCTTTACCTTGGCAATATTTCCTGTCTCGCTTCGCTCGACAGTAAATGTAATTGCCGCGGTAAAGAAAAAACTCACTTCACAGCCTAGTAACATAATATACTATTTTCTTCTGTTCTTCAATTAGGGTTACCCTAATTGACCCAACAGAAGAAAAAATGTATTGAAGAAATAGGGACAACAATCTACTTATGAATATAAATAAATATGTTTATTTTACTGAGTAGGAATACGTATTAAGCGCAAAAATTAAATGTAGCGAATTGTTAGCATGAACTATCTCACGGTGATTTATTTGACAGCATCTCACTCTCATCTCAAAACACACCCCTCTCATATACTTAAACTGTCACGTGACGTATATTGTCACGTTATTGAACCACCTCAATCAATACGTATAAATAAATGTAACATCATATGGTATCTAAAACTTTTGAAATATTATACTCGAACTTTCACGTTATTGAACCCCCTCAATCACTACGTATAAATAAATGAAACATCATGTGGTATCTCAAACTTTTGAAGTATTATACTTGAACTTTCACGGCCATGAACAACGTCAATCAATGCGTATAAATTAATGTAACATCTTGTGGTATTTCAAACTTTTGAAATATTTTACTTGAACTGTTATTGAACCACCTCAATCAATACGTATAAATGAAACATCATGTGGTATCTCAAACTTTTGAAATATTATACTTGAACTTTCACGGCCATGAACAATGTCAATCAATACGTATAAATAAATGTAAACGATCATGAGGTATCTCAAACTTTTAAAATCAGTCATAAAATAAAAATTACGATGTAACTAATTAGCTGATATTCATAGCAAAAAGGGGTTCTTAAATAGGTTTTAGTATACTAGTGGCACTGCACCTGTTACCATAAAATAATTACTTATACATAAACAAACCGATATGACTAATTTTATTTTTATTCGTACTGACGATTATAACTGACGAATCGTCGTAACGACGAATGAACGACTAATAAATATCACAATCTTTAAACGACTTTAGCACATATGTAATGTTAACAATGAAGTTAGGAAGCCGTTAAAATGACAATTGTTACCGGTCCCCTGTTACAATATAAGGACCACCAGCATTGTCCCGAAAATATCCACTTATCAGTTTGTGTAGAATCGGAGACGGTTCGGAGAGTAAAGGCTATGGATGTTTAAAACTCCAGGTGGTCCACACCCCCATTACCTTCTCTCCGATCGTAAGGCTGGATAAGTGTGTGCGGGCATTCGGTCCATAAGACCTACCCAAGAGATCTTCCCATATTTCACGCCATCAATTTGTCCCATCTGAATTTTAAAAAGGGGGTACAAAACACAAGTATTAAACAACAACAGTTTCGATGTATTGACAAGTTGCAAACCGTCTGTTGTATACAGTCCAGTCCAGTCTATCATATTGAATCTGATTTATGATTTTATCGCACAAGTAACGTTACAGCATGCATAATTTCCATCTAATTCCTCGTGCATGTGGAAATTATATAAGTATCCAGGTGCGTTAGAATTGAATTAAATTTGACCAAAAATACAAAATACCATTTGCAACAAAGGGTTTTTTGTAAAATGGTAAAAGCAAAACTCCTTGCTACAAATTATATTGTAGGATATACATAGAATGAAAGGCCATTTTTGTAGTTTTAATGATCTTTTCGCACGGCCTACTTTAAGTTGGAAATGGAATTCCATGTTGTTTTTTTTTTTTTTTTAAAAAAAAAAAAGATTACTTGTAATAATAGCAATAATGTACAGCCTTCACATAAAAAAAAAATTCTAAAAAGTTTTAATTGTGACATCTATCTTCGTTACTGTTTGGCTGCAGTATAATCTTTCTTGGGGTTTTAAACACTTTTCTACACCCTAGGCCTCCAAGACCTAGAAAATGGATAAAGTAGGGTTCTTCCCTTAATATACCAAGATTAAATGCAAAAATAGAAAGTTAGTGCAATATTCAGCTTCAAGCCAACGTTTAGTTTATCTTCCATAATTTTAATACTGGTCAATTCGATCAAGTGGGTTTTCAATTTCCACATTTCCTTTTGTGTCCTCATAATTCAGTAAAATTTCCGGTTTACCAGCAATATTGATTACAGCATCATTGTCATATATTGTAGATTTAACTAGGTTTATGAGGCCTGCAAGAGTGGAAAGTAAAATTAACTTTCTAGGCTCAAGGAGCCTAATAGTTATTTACGCAACAAGGGAGAGAAGCATGTTTTCCTGCTCGAGGTTAGGTTTTCTCCTGAGGCAGAAAACTTCACGAGGCTTACCGAGGGAGATAACTATAGTATTAGCTCTCGAGGCTTGCCGAGGGAGATAACTATAGTATTAGCTCTCGAGGCTTGCCGAGGGAGATAACTATAGTATTAGCTCTCGAGGCTTGCCGAGGGAGATAATCCCGAGAGCAGAAATACTTTGATCCATGTTGCGTATTAAATTTTATCTACGACTAGTGCACCATGGGTAATAGCTATTAAGTTTGTAAATATAAAAGTTTTACCTACAAATTCACGTAATTTAAACACCTTAAACTGATATTTAGTTACTTGATTTATTAAAATAACAATTTTTATACTAAATATATAAGTTTTTAATTTAATTACGTTTAGTTTGTTTTTAATTTAAAGACTTTGCATGATAACCTAAAGTAACCTTCCCGAAAAATCAGTAAACAAAACAGCTAAAAAAACATTACTACCAACATAATACTTAAAATTTAAGTTGGTATGATTTTTTTTTTTCACTCCCAAGGGAGGGAAGTAACACTTCCCTCCCTATTATTAGCAAGTCCACTTACAGTGCAAGTCGTAGATAAAAATATTTACTTATATGAAACACCCTAGACCTAAGAATCCTTCGTTTTTAGATTAATGTAAAATAATGACCATGTAAAAGGCGTCTAGATCCAGATCCGAACTAACTTAGTTTTTTCGACAGGCCCTTTAAGGAATACCACAGCGGTCGATCTTGAAAATAATTAACGACAAGTAGGAGGAATTGAAGGGCTTTGGAGGCCTATGGTGTTAGTTTCAGGGTCAATTAAAGGAGTAGCAGATGACAAATTATTATTATTTCTGGGACAAAGAGTTCTGTAACATCGATTTGTTCGGGCCTTAAAGATGTTGGTACAAAGTTTTAAAAAATTGGGATGAATAGGCACTAACTCGACCCTTTGGTTTACTAATAATAAGGGTTTTATTAATAATAAGGGTACTATATTTACAAACGTGTAAATGCTCGTACAACAAGGGTTTTTTCTTCTTCAGTCTACGAATTTTCATTATTCTATCCCCAATAAAAAGCTGAATCTATCTAAATAAATTTTAACTACTCTTACGCTGCTTAAACAGGTTTTTTTTATTAGCTACTTCTAGAATTGAAAATTTTAAAAAACTGCTGAAAGGAGACAGCTTTGATGATAACTGCATTCTCTAATTGTCTATGAGTTCTTGGTGATTTCTTCATCATGGAAGTCCTTGTGAAGATATGCTTAATTTTATTGCAATTTTTTAATGCTAAAAAAAGCCTCGTGGATGTTCTCCAAATGTTTTGTCGGATCAATTCATTCAAAGGTTTATTACTCTTTGTAATATCCTTGAGATTTGTGTTGAAGATAAAACATCTTTGTACCTTTATTCCTCGATTAACTCATTTAGCGATATAATCAAGTCGGGAACTATCGAACAAATGTGCAACGCTTCACACATCATTATATGACTTCTGTGCAATTTCCTAGTCTGTCTATCATTTTTTTTTTAATGTAACGTATTGTGTTTTATCTCGCCGACTCTTTATTTGGTCTTATTAGACTTACGACTCCCATTGCTGTGTAAAACGAAACAATCGGATTCTTGTCCCGACTGCATCATTACATTCGGTCCGTCAGACACGTAATTATAGTCATACAGATGAATCTATTTTTAATTAGAATCCCTAAACAAAAAGACTTCATTTGAAGTTATTTCCATCAAGGACAGGCGTCTCTTACACCGGCCACCCTCAATGTTAACAATACAAAGTACATACGTATATGCAGCTACAGCTAGAAGCTTCGTATTATGTCTTTGTCAATTGTGTTTGAAAATAGTCAGCAGCTCCAGGCGCGAATAAGAATGAAAATACAGATATTAATGACAGTCCATGATCAGAGATTTAAGTTATAAATATTTAGAGTGGCTGGCTATATTATACGCACTCAAGGCACATTTATTAGTTATTAACTGAAAAAAATCTCACTTGTTTATAACCTGCATCTTGTAACTTTCCTCTTGCCATGGATATGTTTTTGTTTCCACCCCTGGTGGCGAAATATAGTACTAAAGTGAAAACCAAACTACGTTCTGTTGCATCCCAACTTCCTGATACTATATTTAAGAGCCTCACATTTTTCATGTTTTTTTTATTGCGTGATGGAAATTTCTTCTGTCCCAATAACATATCCATGATAATAAAAATCAATTAAACCAAATAGATTTTTTTTTTTTTTTTTTTTAAACCAATGAAATTAAGCAATAAACAGTAAGCAGGACCTTCTTGATCTAAAGCTCTGTCATTAGCATTAGCCATCATTTACAAACGCAACTATATGTTTAAGGCTGTTCTTTTTCATGTGTAATAAACACTTTTTATAGCTAACAACTTAGCTAAGTACTTTCATTATTGTACATCATTTACTCATTAGCATTATAATTTGGTAATATTATTTGTTATAAACCGGACAACCTTAGCCCCTAATAGTACGTTTTAATGAGGTGACAGCAATAATGACAAATCATGAAGCAGAGCATAATATCCATTCTCAGGACTGTATCTCTACTCAGAGGATAGAGGGCTCTAGACTAGAGAGTTTGAAAAAAGGACAAGACTACCAAACTAATAATAAAATTATCTCTATGAGTTTATAGACCACGGAAAAGCTTTCAAATATCGATCAATAATCCATTTTTGCTGCATTTGATGTTTTTGACATTCTTCAATAAGATTTGGATATTTAAAATTAGGCAACAAATCTCGCCTACCTCTCCGTGAAACTTAATTCTAATCTGGTTAAGCTGTTTTAACTACATAAAATGAATTTTTTATTCTTAATCCCAGATTAAAAAGGATTTAATAGATTGTGCAAAATCTTGTGGCCTTTTTGTTTAACTTAGAGTAGGCAGGGTTTTATCTAAATACCTACAATGAATTCAGTGTGGTCGTTAAGCAATAAACATAGTTGTACCCATGAAAAATAATAAAAAATGCAAAGAATTTTTCATGGATATCTTTTTGGGCTGGAGGACATAAGAAATTTCCGACACGCAAAAAACGACATGAAAAATGTATCGCTCTTAAATATAAAATCAGGAAGTTTGAATATAACAGGAGGTAGCTTGGTTTTCACTTAGGACTAAATTTCACCACCACAAGGGTACAGAAAATCATATCCATGATTTAATTTTTTGAGAATATTTCAAGTTTATTAAATGGATGCTTTTTTTTTTTTTTTTTTTTTAAAGTGAAAGGTTACAGACAACTGCGATTTCGTATCCTTTCGAAGAAAGATTTGCTTCTGAAACTAAATAACTTAAAATTATTATTCTGATTAATTAATCATCTGAAGCCTTCTATTTTCATTCATGTCAGTAAAATTGCATAATTAACAGGAAATACATAATATTTCGGATTAGTAAAGGTAAAGAATAATATTGAGTATGTCAAGCAGTAACATAATAAAAAAACAACAAAGCATTGAAACAATGGCAAGTCTAGTTCTATTAAGGGGCTATGCTCACCAGGAACTCTTAGCGGGGGGAGGAGCCATAACGACAAAGTACTTTGTCAGGGGTTCAATATTCCATGCTAGGAGAAGGTGTTAATTTAAGGGTGGGAAAGTAACAACTTTGATGGGAAAAAAGACTTCACTGGAATAAAAGATAGGGCGAGGGTGGGATATTTTTTTAATTAAACTAATACTATCGAAAGCAAAATTTACTTACAGCGAACAATACGAGATACGTTGTTATAAAAGAAAAAAGAGAATACAAAAAGTTGAACTCCTTTGATGTTATGATGTAACATTTTTCAACAGAAGTTTTGTCACTCCTGATACGCTGTAATACCAAAGGTATAAGCTGACAATGACTCTAACAAAAATAATCTAAAACCTTTAATGTTCTTAATAATCTTAAAAAGATAAAGAGATTTAGTCAAATATCAGACGAGAATGATGAAAATAATCATTATTGATATGTGTGTGAATGAAATAGAACGCCAATTAGATTACTAATCAGATTGAATAAAAATATTAATAATATTATATTTCGATTCAAAGGTGTCATAGAAACTATTTCACCAATTTGTCGTTCACTGATTTACATCGTATAATGATAAGTATATACATCAAATTCCATTTGATTATACTGAGAATTGTCTTTCGACATCGCCATTTTTATAAAAACCGACCTACGGAGACACGAGAGCTAGCGTGATTCACCGAAACACGGGGTCAACCGACTACATAAATATGTTTGAACACCTTCCTTCGTGTAAAGAATGGAACCTGCTCAACAATGATTAATTGTACTACCTGGGTTAATAACTATTTTTAGATTTATGTAGGTAACCTAATTGCTTAATGTTAGTTATGTTCTGTTATTTAATGTTAGTTATAAATTCAGTTACGAATACGTTCTGTATTAAATATTGGATGTAGTAGCATTCAGTAGACTGATGATGACCAACTAAAGTGACCAAAACCGTTCTATATTAAAGATTTGATGCTGTGGCAATTATTTCACTGATTACGATCAACTAAAGTGACCGAAACCGTTCTATATTAAAGATTAGATGTTGTGGTATTCATTTCACTGTTGACAACCAACTAAAGTGGTTCATACCGACTCTATATGTGTAATGTAATCGAGGAACATTTAGCAAGAAATTCAGATAAAAGATAGTCTCACCAACATTCGTCATACCAAAATACCTAAACATATTAATTTCACGACGTATATTAGCTAGTGGTATCATAAAAGAATATAATCTTTTGTATTAATTTTTATCAGTAACAAATTGTAGTTTTAAGAAAAGATGAATTGTTTAATGGCCGTTCTTTATGCCGTTTCCCCGGGAATAATTTAGTTCCTGAGAAAATAGCTTTATATGCGACGGAGAAAGAGTCCTACCGAGTTTTGATAAGATGATTAGCAATAATTTAATATACATACGAAAACTCGAAATCTAATGAATGGGAAACACTGGGCTAACTAATTATGAACTCTATATGAGAAAGTTTGTCTGAGTTGTCTTGGACAGATTTTTGATAACACACTACTCAAAATTTTTCAATGAATTTTTATTTACTACAAATAAGTAACTTAAAATCTATTGAACACATGATGTTTAATAATTAGAGTTAACCTGAAATAGGTTTAAAAAGTTACGCTTTAAAAATAAGACTTAAGGGACCCTAGGAGCGGATGAAATATATTTAGATTTTTGTTGAGGTGTTTTTTCTATCTTTGGTTTCCCTCTTCTGAGGTTCGAGTTCGGTTTCAGTATTTTAAAAATACTGTGGGACAATTCTCCATAAAATAAAAATAAAACACACTGATCATTTAAAAATGAAAAGCAACAGAAGCCTTCGTTTTATATTTACAAATAAAAAATTCCCCTCTTGAAAACAACTTAGGTTCTTTTAAAGCATGAACGCAATAATCAAAAAGTCGTTAGAAAATAACGAATGATGTTCATCTCAAAACAAACTTAAATAAACTTCAAGACAAAAAGAAATCTATTTTAAACAACCGCAACAAAAAACTAAAAGTTTGTAATGAAATAACATAGAAATGTCGTTTCAAGTTGCAGTAGCTTATGAACATTTCTAAATAACAACAAAAGCTTTATTTTTATTATTGCTACAATACATATTTATTGTAAGATAAGCCCCTTTCATTTACATTTTCATTTTAATGCCCGATGCATTCTCTCTAAGTACATCGGACATTGTTATATCTAAAAAGAAGTCGATTTCGATCAATAATTATCGCAATTTTAAGGGAGTATAGATCCAGAAATGTGTTGATTAGTGTGAATGTATGCCTTTGTACATGCGTGTATACAAAGCAAATCAAGCTAACTCGAAGAAATACACGTGAATTATATTTTAACTTAAAATTTGGAAAGTAATCCCCCATAAAACATTGTGGAAAAACAGAACATAATATTAATAAAACGGTGATTGTAACATTCAGGGTCAAGTAGTTTAAACTTCTTACTTCTCCCCTGATTTCCTCAAATACTATTATCCTTTATTCGTCTATTAGGATTTATTATTGCTGTATTAGAATTGTGAATATAGTACAGGGGTGCCCATCCCCCCCAAGGCCTATGGCGTATTTTTATCTTAGTAGTTCATTAGTGTCTAGTTCATTCTTACTGTATTATAAACAATAATACAGTAATAGATAAATATCAATTTATCATTATGAACTTACCGTATATACATCAATTAATGTAAATTGAAACTTTATAAAATAAATTTTATT
>KZ651910.1:159729-171144 GCA_001010745.2 Gerris buenoi
TTTATTTTATTTTATTTTTTTTTTTTTTTTTGCGTGACGTGAATCATCCCTCAATTTGGATTTGAACAGCTGATAATTTTAAGTTCGCCATGTTTTTCCTGTGTGCACGTCATGATGTTTAATACTGTAAAGTTTCATGTTTTTATCTCTTTTGATTCAAAAGTTATTGGAACCGTAGACAGACAGACAGAAAGACAGACACGGAAACGATACTAAAAGGGTTTCTTTTTTGGTTTTACCAAAGAAACCCTAAAAATATAAATCTTGTACAACTTCACCAATCGGACATTAGAAATGCGAATTTTTTTTACAAATTTTCCATAAAAATGTGGTAGTTTTACAAGCTCAAAGCTATTTAGTAGCAGAATCAGATATATCAAATGATGTTTGTAATTGAAGTTCATTAATGCACCTATAGTATAACGGATAAATTCAGTATGTTTTATAATTTTCGATTGAAATTGAAAATTATCGTCAAAATAATCCACTTGTGCTTACAGGTCAGAGAGAGCTGGATTTTATTGAGCCCATCATTTTTTATTTATAATAAAATGGCCCTGTACTCTCTTAGCAGGAAAAAGTAGTGACCTCGAGATTTCAAATAGGGTAGACTATATGAAACGTCGAATATCATCGACGACTATAGCTATCATGTCCAGACACTAAATCTAAATCTAGTCGAGACTAGGGAAGTTTGGATGTTGAAGCATTAAGACCGTTTTAGTAAGCAGTTTAACAATAGAGGGATTTAGTTGGAATTCAGGAGAAGCGTCTCAGTCATGTCTTACGACGGTCCATCGAACAAAAGTTGAATACGAAGGCCGTGACTCGGTCCAAAACACCGGGATTATTATACCTTTATAAATGTTTAGTACCATGACAGAGGATTGGAAGACCTTCTGTGCGTTAGTTCAACCTATATGCACCTTAAAACTTCTTACCTGTCTTGATTTTACTGAATCGAGCAACAGATCTGAAGGTTGTTTCATTGAATTATTCTCGGGTACTTTTACACCCGATGCTATTTCAAACGAACAATGGAAGTAGTGTGATAGGTTCAAACATTTCAGTATTAAGTTAAAAGGTTGCATTCGCCTTTTATATTTTACACCTAAAGTGTTTTGAAAGGTTAATGTGTTACAACAGTAACTACAATGTTTATTTATTTTCAGGTAAGGTTTCTTTTCAATTATTTCATCTGTTCTAAAAATAAGTACGCGTTTGACTAATTATACTGCAATGAACTTGTAAGGTAAATAACAAAGAGAAACATATAACCACAGATAAAGAACGTTTTAAAACTCTTTAGACCAAGGGATTGTAAACCTACTTAAAAAGGTAAGGGGATAAAAAGGTAAGACTTTCGATAAATTAACTGTAACCAGTGAACTAAGGACCTCAAATCGAACGACATCGATACGTAGTAAAAATATATGTTTACAAAGTTTTAAAATAAACATACATTATCTCCAGTAGGGAGGAAAAGTTATGATTTTGGATTAGTTTAGAGGGACTAAAGACTTAATAATAATAGACTTTTTCCCTGAACTCAAAAAGTAGGGAGAAAAAGTAAAAGTAGGGCAAAAAAGTAAGGATTGCAACTTAATTATTTTATAAATAGTAGAAAATGAATGGGTAATGTAATGAAGTTGTTTAAAACAGGTTGGCGACACTTCTTTTTCGATCTTGTTTATAACCTGCATCTAAATAACCTTCTACTTGAATTTAATTCCAATTCTTATTTGTTTTTAATATTGAATCTCTTATATCTGCTATTAAAAGTGCTAATAAGTATTGTTATTTATCAAAATAATAAATAAAAACTGTGCAATGGACGAAAATGTGTATTTTTCCCTATACTGGAGATAAAATATTGTATGTACCTCGTGAGTAAAGTGCCATTATTCCCCTCGCCACAATTATCTCCCTCGACTTCGCCTCAACTTCTTCGCTCAGGGAATAATGGCCTACTTTACTCCCTATAGGTGCATAAATAACTATTTCGAGTTCTTATGGAATATGAAAACTATTGATTTCACACCAGTATTTTTGTTCAGGGTGATATTTACGACTATTATGTATCACTTAAAAAAAAACTAACTAGCCTATAAATCTTGTAGGGTTTGAAGTGACATAGAAAAGGTTATTTTCGGATTCGACCTCTCCAGCGCCCAGCGTCCTCTATATAATTAATTATTTTTCAAATAAAAAAAAAATGTTCACCTCGAAAATTATTTTCGATGAAATTTATTTTATAATTTAATTGTAATTTAATTATTATTCAATTATTAATCTTCTTACGAACATCTCGAATTCGTTTTCTACCTATTTCAGACTTATTATTTATTATTGACTTTTTACTTCAAAGCTATTATTAATTTATATACCGAATAAATGAGTCGACTTAACAGACTATCAATAGGGGGTTCAACAGGGTATCTCCTCAGATGTCGAAAGACTATTATTCGATTCATTATTCGCAAGTTATTTTCAATATTGGAATGTTGGAATTACATCATAATTTTTATTTCATTTTATTTAATTTTCTTTAATAATAGTACTGTATTAGTCTGTGTTTTGTTTCCTACAGACCGTCGTTTTCCAATATCCCAAGAAATGAAATACGCCAACCACCCAAACAAAACCTTAGTAACGCAATTTCATAAAAGAAAACCCCTTAATAGAAGAAGAAGCCTTTTAAAATTTATATTCTTAACCGCATATTTTACTACATCTGGCTATCCTAAACTGTCTTTATGTACGTATCAACAACACCAGATGGCCACATTGACCACAGATGTTAATGTTTATGAATGAGACACAGGTAAGCAGTGAATCCTCTTTCGAGACGAACGTGTCATATGTTCCTTTATTTCATTTTATTAAAAAGAAATAAATAAAAAAATTGACTTGGGTGTTAGAAGTTAAGATGGCAGGATTTATTATCTGTAAATATGAGAACTTTAGACAGCACATAATAATAATAGGCTTGAAATAAACCTTAATATATATATATANGCATTACAAGTAAACTTAAAGGGAAGGTCCATAATAGTATAACCGTTGATCAGAAAGGGGGAGGCTACACAACACCTGGACCTCCTCCCCCTCCGATAAACAACTTAGATAAATGTTTATTATTATGTTTAGTAATTATAATCATAAAATATTTAGCTCGATTACATTGGTTTAATAATAATTATTATAGTTTGATTATTGTAAAAATGTTTCTTGGTCTGACCAAGTAGATTATTTGTCATTGCTTATCTAATAATAAAACCAAATGGATTACATTGCACGTATCGTGCACTTTAGGAAATTATGTATTTTGTTAAAACGTTGTTATTGAAAGTTAAAAGTTATTGATCTTTCATTCTTGTTCCTATTTAATTTATGTTCTAGTTATATACATTGTATTAAAAGAATTTATAATTAATATAAAGAAAGTTATATATAAGAAGTTAAATTATGACTAGAGGGGTTTATAAAAAGTAGAACAATATTGTCACCACAATTGTATATTAAAATTCACAAACGTGTTTTGACATGTTATATTCATTATTAAGTTTAAACATAAAAAAATGATGTCTCTACTAGCTACATATTTTACAAGCTTTTATGACGAAATAACAGTAAGACCTTTCGTAAAAGAATACGGAAGTAATTAAGGTAAGGGATATAAAGTAAATAATATAAATAATTGGTTAATTATGACTAGAGAGGTTAATAATAATAATAAAGAAAACACAACCATTTTGTTACCACAATTTTATATAATAATTAACAAACGCGTTTCACATTTTATATTATCTTCAGTGATATGTATTAGCACAGTCAGAGTAAAGATAATACTGTTATCTAAAATAAGTAGTCTCTTAAAAATAATTAAATAAAATGTGAAACGAGTTTATTAATAATTAATATAAAATTGTGGTCACAATATTGTTGTGTTACTTTATATTAACCTCTTTAGTCATAATTATGAAGTACCCTAAAACCTTAGATTAGATAAAACAACTGACCATTTTGTGATATAATTGTAATATTTATGTTATTTATAATATTGTATTTGACAAATGACTTGACAATCTTCACTTCATAAATATA
The DNA here is from genome assembly GCA_001010745.2 of Gerris buenoi. Taxonomy (NCBI): domain Eukaryota; kingdom Metazoa; phylum Arthropoda; class Insecta; order Hemiptera; family Gerridae; genus Gerris; species Gerris buenoi. The sequence continues at coordinate 163,837 of KZ651910.1, forward strand.
AAATAAAGTTCTCTAATTCCAATAGTGTTCGTTAGTGTAACTTGAACATAAATAGTTTAATACAAATAATCTTAAATATTGTAAGATCAGAATCCTCATTAAGATTTTTGTACGACTTCATAGAAATGACAATTTCTGTTTCTATATTTTATAAAAATAGAATTTTACGTGTGGGATCCCTCATTTTACTAACTTAGAGAAGTAACTGCGCGTGTGATTTCTAATTTTAAATCTTATGAAAGTTGAAAAAAGAAGTATTCTGTCTTTTAAAATGATTATTTCAGTACATGTAGAGTATGTAAATTAATAAAATATTTTTAGATCCCCAAGAGGATCAAATAGGATTTTTTTACATTTTAAAAAAATATTATATTTTATAATAATATCATTATATTTATTTTACTTGAAATAAATTTTTCCAATGAATAATTTTACAAAATAACACATTTTAATGTATAAGAACCTTTAAATGGACGCAGCCCCTTACCCCTTAGGCCTCTTGTTTTTAAGGGAGAATTTTTTCCTATATATTTCCCATTTTTTTGATAAGAAGTCTAATCTAATTTTTTCCTGTTTAATAATTATAGAATTGCTAAATTATAGAATAGCAATTTGTTCTTATGTAAAAAAGGTTTGGTTTTAAATATATGAATAACTATATTTCTATATGTATATGTTCAAACATACGAAATAAAATCTACAGTCATACTGTTATCTTCCACATACGAAAACCAATATATATCGAGCTAAATATTTTATGATTATAATTACTAAACATAATAATAAACATTTATCTAAGTTGTTTATCGGAGGGGGAGGAGGTCCAGGTGTTGTGTAGCCTCCCCCTTTCTGATCAACGGTTATACTATTATGGACCTTCCCTTTAAGTTTACTTGTAATGCAGTTGGCGCGTGTGCCGAGGCCGAGAGTAGTTACAAAGGGGGTTTTATTTGATATATGTGCATTGTACATATGTATATGGCATCGTGCCGTGAATTTATATGTCTATACACGTTTAGGCCAACGTCATAGTTGAGTTTAAATTGAAGATTAAATTTTTATGTTTTTGGTATGTACTTCGTAAGTTGTTGTCTACGTAAGATTGATATACATACTATGTACAATGTATTCATTCATATGTTATACATACATATATTGGCATATTCACATGCTACTTACTTCGTAAGTTGTTGGCTATATAAGATTGTTATACATACTATGACTATGTACTATGTTATACATGCTATATGAATCTTTTCCTTTGCACAAGTAAGCACTATGCCAAACAAAATTAAAAGCAGGTTGAAACTTTTAAAATAAAAACTGTGTCTTCTGAAGACGTCCATTTAAAGGTTCTTATACATTAAAATGTGTTATTTTGTAAAATTATTCATTGGAAAAATTTATTTCAAGTAAAATAAATATAATGATATTATTATAAAATATAATATTTTTTTAAAATGTAAAAAAATCCTATTTGATCCTCTTGGGGATCTAAAAATATTTTATTAATTTACATACTCTACATGTACTGAAATAATCATTTTAAAAGACAGAATACTTCTTTTTTCAACTTTCATAAGATTTAAAATTAGAAATCACACGCGCAGTTACTTCTCTAAGTTAGTAAAATGAGGGATCCCACACGTAAAATTCTATTTTTATAAAATATAGAAACAGAAATTGTCATTTCTATGAAGTCGTACAAAAATCTTAATGAGGATTCTGATCTTACAATATTTAAGATTATTTGTATTAAACTATTTATGTTCAAGTTACACTAACGAACACTATTGGAATTAGAGAACTTTATTTTATATTTATGAAGTGAAGATTGTCAAGTCATTTGTCAAATACAATATTATAAATAACATAAATATTACAATTATATCACAAAATGGTCAGTTGTTTTATCTAATCTAAGGTTTTAGGGTACTTCATAATTATGACTAAAGAGGTTAATATAAAGTAACACAACAATATTGTGACCACAATTTTATATTAATTATTAATAAACTCGTTTCACATTTTATTTAATTATTTTTAAGAGACTACTTATTTTAGATAACAGTATTATCTTTACTCTGACTGTGCTAATACATATCACTGAAGATAATATAAAATGTGAAACGCGTTTGTTAATTATTATATAAAATTGTGGTAACAAAATGGTTGTGTTTTCTTTATTATTATTATTAACCTCTCTAGTCATAATTAACCAATTATTTATATTATTTACTTTATATCCCTTACCTTAATTACTTCCGTATTCTTTTACGAAAGGTCTTACTGTTATTTCGTCATAAAAGCTTGTAAAATATGTAGCTAGTAGAGACATCATTTTTTTATGTTTAAACTTAATAATGAATATAACATGTCAAAACACGTTTGTGAATTTTAATATACAATTGTGGTGACAATATTGTTCTACTTTTTATAAACCCCTCTAGTCATAATTTAACTTCTTATATATAACTTTCTTTATATTAATTATAAATTCTTTTAATACAATGTATATAACTAGAACATAAATTAAATAGGAACAAGAATGAAAGATCAATAACTTTTAACTTTCAATAACAACGTTTTAACAAAATACATAATTTCCTAAAGTGCACGATACGTGCAATGTAATCCATTTGGTTTTATTATTAGATAAGCAATGACAAATAATCTACTTGGTCAGACCAAGAAACATTTTTACAATAATCAAACTATAATAATTATTATTAAACCAATGTAATCGAGNGAAATGTGTCATGTGGGGTTTAAAGTGAAAAAGGGAGTAAAGGGATAAAAGATTAATAATACTAGTCAATAAAAACCAAGTTTTTATTATAACTCCTTTATATTTGTGCATTTTAGTTGCTTGAGGGAAAATATTGGTATTAATTCATTTTAATTTTAAATAATTAATCAATTTAATTTATTAATTCATTTGTTAGAATGTTTTTGTATTGATAGAGAGTCGATATGGCAAGTTTCAGCTCGATTGGATGACTGGAAGAGGGTTAACTCGCCCTCAAATGATTTTGACTACAGGCAGGCACCCTGCCACAAAAGTGAAGTTGATATAAAGAATTAAAAAAAAAAAATCGAATTCTGTCTCCATAAGAGAGAGTCAATATACTGATCTATAAAAGATTTACTACACTACAGACACAGACAATAATTTAAATAACTACACATTAACTTGAACAATTGTGAATATTTTAAAGTATAAAAATATAAACTTTTGTTTATGTTGTTATAATTTAAAATATTTATAATTTTTCAAGTTAATATTTGTTGTTATTTAAATTATTGTCTATGTCTATGTCTGTATGTATGTATGTCTGTATCTATCTGTCTGTATCTATGTCTATGTCTATGTCTGTTGTCTAATTTAGTAAATTTTTAAGATCAGTATTGACTAATAGGGACAACATTTTTTTTTTTTTTTTTTTTTTTAATTAACCATGATACTTGACAACACTGGGTGCTATATAAATAAAGACTGAGGATGACCTTAAGAAGTTTCGAGAAAAAATGGAGTAATTCGTTCTTTTTTTACATCTTATCATCTTTTATCCACCATAATTACAAATCAATTTATTCTTAAGTTACGTACATTTGATCTTTGTTCTATGTTTGATCTCAATACAATATTACATTATTTTAAAGATTTTCTTATTAAGAGGGGAACTTCGTAAGACTTCGGAATGACACATAAAAACACAATTTCTTAAATATATTTATATTTAATATATAAGAGTTATTCTTACTTTTTTTAAATACAAATAATATCTTGAATATAACGGTTACAGGGGCAAACAACTTTTTTACAACCTTCTTACCCCACATGAACACTCGATTTAACATCTGATCACATTTAGGAGGGATTTCCTGTGACGTAAAGTATGGAAAGGGAAGAAGATGTTTAGAAAAGCTGGTATCCAGTTCGAAAAAAATAAGGGGAAAAAATCACAAAATCAATATAGAAAAATATCCAGCCCAATTGCTTCTTACGGTTTATTTTGAGGCATGTTTATTAAAGTTCCGTCGTTCCACGTGTTAAAAAAAAATTATTCCCATATACAGGGTGTTCCAACTAAACGAAGACATGAAGTAAGGTGTGATTTTATATCACATTTTTAACTAAAATAAATGGTATATTCGACAATTTCTAAAAGTAAAAAATGTTGTCTGATTTTAATAGTAATAATTTCAATTTCTAATAGCAAATCTGGTAATAAAAAGGTACTTCTTTAGATTGTTACTCCCCTTGGTTTTTTTTTTTTTTTTTTTTTAAATGCCTATTGCCAAGCTATGCCCTGCAGAAGAACTTAGCCATGGAAATATTTTAAGAGGGTGGGATAACATATTTTGGTACTTCTTTAGATGGTTACTCCCCTGTGTTTTTTTTAGAATATAAATGACTGCCTAAATAACTATTAAGCCAAAGGGATGCTTAGTCCAATGTACTTTGGGACAAATATCACACTTATGTTTTTATAAGGGGAGTAACAATCTAAAGAAGAACACTCTGTATACCTTCTTTAGATTGTTACTCCCCTTTGTTTTCTCAATAAGGGGAGTAACCATCTAAAGAAGTGCCCATATTTTTATGGAAAATCGAATTTCTTAAAACATTTGTTTCTCTACAACTTATTTTTTGTTGGAGCTCAACTTTTTGCATACAGATATTTATTTTTATATTTTTTGGTGTGTTTCAAGGGGGGGGTGGGGGGCTAAACACTTCGGGGTNACTCACGCGTTTCGTCATCGTATATAAAGCACGGCACCGAAGGGCCGCGACTTCACTTCCCTAACCCTTACTGTAGAAAAAAAAAGAAAAAAAAAAGTAGCAAATAGTAAATAAATGAATAATCTACCCTTTGCACTCCCTCGCTTGTAATTATCAGAACTAGATTTACATGTTGATCTAAAAAACCAAAGAGACAACATGGACTACAGTCAGCCCCAAACGAGAGTTTGTACGTTGACAGCGCGGGAAAAACTCAAGATTTTCCCGGACAAAAGGTCGGGCTGACTAGGCAAAGATAAATGTTTTTTCCCTCAGAGAGGTTGGCCAATCCGTGTGTTACTCGATTTTCCGCGCTCTCAACGCTCTAACTCTCGTTTGAGACAAACTGTAGTTAGTTCCAGCATAGGAGGCAAAACGTCGGGAAATCCATTTAACATGACACGGTCATCCATGGTCGGTAAATGGTGCAAAATGTCGATTTTAAGATCTCCATGGATTTAACCGTTTTGAGGTCCCCTGCCTCCAAATGTGATTTTTAAAAAATGTGTGTCTGTCGTCTGTTTTTTAAAAAAAATTGACGATGATTACATAAAATTTGTATACTTATTTTCATACTTGTATATTCTCCCATAAAGTTAATGACCTAACATTCGCGGCGTTTTTTTTTTTTTGGAACCATATTAAATTTTTTTATCACCATATTATCGCGAAGGTTAAGAATTGACAGTATTGAAATAAAATCCAAGAATTTTATATTACTCCTTTATTATTGTGGTGCGCTCTAGTCACGCCACTGTAAAGTCACGTGAGGTAGACTTATCCTTTCGAACCGAGATCACAATCGAAACCGAGATTACTATAGAATTAAAGTTTTTGGTTTTTTTATGGCTATTTAAGTGTATTTAGCTGGATGTCTGGTCGATCAAATCTGCCTAACTGACTGTTCAGGACCGTTTCTACGTATTTTTCCGCCACAGTTGAAAAAATTCCTTTTACTATCATCACCTTTTCTCCCTTTGTCATCCAGGCTATAAGAAATTAATGTATTAGAGATATAAAAGAACTTGTATTTAACATAAAACACATGAAACAATTAAATAACTAAATATGAACCTGTATTTTATTTAATTTTATCGCCCTCCACTTGTAAACATTCCTATCCTGAGCGGCCGGTAGAGTTCCATATTACAGCCCTGGGGCCGGTAATAATGCATGCTTTATCATTACAGGGCCGCTAATTAGTTCGAGAAGCGACCGCTTCCAGGCCGAGCCGCGGCGTGCAGGAGCGCTAGTAGTTCTCAGCGTCAGCTGTTCAATTAGTAAACAATCAATATGTTTATAACTGCGGTTTGTTTTGGTAATGATTTAACCTTAATGTGCATTTATTGTTTTTGAAGATTACTGCAAAATAGTTTTTTGTAGTTAGTTTACATGTGGTAGGTGATAAAATAGCGTACGCACCACGAGCAGTAAGCGCTATGACAGGCCTCGGGCGTTAAACGCACTCGTGCTTTCAAACTTCGCCCTCGGGCTGTAATAACGCCCTTACTGCTCTAGGTACGTAAATAGCTATTAAATATCTCTTATAACTTTAGTGGTATTTTAGGTTCTTTCTTTTAAAATTCTTTGGCTGTTTAGCACCTTCTTTACCTTTATTTTAGGAAAAGTCTTTAATAGGATCTGCAATGTCCAGCTTGTAAGTTATGTCTTTCTCTAATAAAATTGTGGCTAAAAGTCTTTATTGGCTCATGGAACTACGCTGATAGGTTTCTATTAATTTGAGTTTCTCATCAAAACAAAATTTTCATCTCACTTGTTTTGGCCCATTTTCAACTAAAAGAGGTTCTCAATTTGTCTCCACTTGAGTTTATTTAGTCAAAGTAAAGACATATTAGATATAATTGTTCAGTATACTTAAAATAAAANTTTTTTTTAGAATATAAATGACTGCCTAAATAACTATTAGGACAAAGGGATATTTAGTCCAATGTACGAATAGAAGAAATAAATCTCTCCCGATGGCACGGCTTAAGCTCAACGATATTATTAATCTCTTAAAGATTCATAGCTTAAAGCCTTCTATAGTCTCGGGAACAATCATTATTCACTAATATATAATATAGAGTAATAACCGAACCTATATTTTCGTTGCCCCCTGGTTAAAAAATCTTTATATTTAATCCTATAGTGTTAGTAGAAGGGCTAAAAGTATAAGGGCTGGGCCTTTTTTATCTTTCTTTTTTTTATAAATAGCCTCTTGGGGCCCTTCTAGAGCTCAAGGGCCCATATCGTTGTCCCTCCCATGCCACCTGCTGTTTCCTTCAGTGCATAAATATTCTAAAATCCAATAATCATTTATAGTAAACTTTTTCTATAATAGAAATTTGGTGCATTCTCATTGTTTCACATAGCACATACTATTTAATTCTAAAGTGCGGACTTATATACAGTATAAAACTTATTAATTTAGCTTTATGACTGTAGCGTTCCCAGAATTAGAGTCTAAAATCGTGTTTGTTAAATATTCAGTGCTAAATTTCAAGGTCTTTTGGTAGTGGTTA
>KZ651910.1:252086-272151 GCA_001010745.2 Gerris buenoi
GGGGGGGGGGGGGAGGGAATTTGCTTTCTTTATATTATGATAAAACTAACACATATATTGAGAAAGGGTCTGTCAATCCCTTAGAAGCCAACAAGTAAGAACGAAAGCTGATTATCGCACTCCCTATCGGCCATTTATAAAAATGCAATGTCTATTTTTAACATAATATCTTAAACAATAGAATAAGAATGAATGGTGATCTCGTTTTTTTTTGTTTTTTTTACAGAAACTATAAAACGAGTCAATAGCAACAAGTGTTATCTAGTTAAACAAAAAGGGGTTTACCACGGAATTAGGGAGGGTCCATTATAATGTCACTTAAGGTTTAAATAAGATTAGAGACTAAAACGACCGCCATTTCATTCTTCTTTAATAGCCACTTAATAAAAAGGGAGGTTTATTTCTACGTAAAATCGTAACTTTAAAATTCGATTTTCTAGAAGCGATACCTGCGATAGTCGCCCAGCGACTATCGCGGAGGAGTCCTCTTGTGCGTTTGCATACTAAGAGTCGCTCACCTAAGAAAACGCGGTTACATCCAAACTTAGAAGAGAAGTGCTCAGCGATAGTCGCTTGGTGACTATCGCTTGAGCGTTTGTCGCTGGAGTTACGTCTAGAAAAATATAGCTGTAGCGACAAAAACCACCGATATAAAGTTGCTTTTTTAAAAATATTAAAAACTGGTTGGAATTAATTAGTTTGACTAATAAGCAACTAAACAGAATGATAAAAAAAATGCAGAGAAATAAAACTAATTACACAGGAAATAAATTAAGTATGCTAGAAAAAGAAAAACTATACAGAACAAGAAAACACAATGCAGAATGGGAATAAACCAATGAACAGTGAGACAAAACAAAATTTAGATTTGAATATCGTTATTGATCTTAGATTTAAAGTATCTAGCTATCAATATATTAAAGAATCGTGAAATTAATACCTAGTGTTGATAATGTATTAAAATTTTTAAATGTTACAGCCTGAGATGCCTTTTGAAATAGAGCTACATTTAAAAAAAAATGTTACAGCCTGAGATGCCTTTTGAAATAGAGCTACATTTAAAAAAAAATGTTACAGCCTGAGATGCCTTTTGAAATAGAGCTACATTTAAAAAAAAATGTTACAGCCTGAGATGCCTTTTGAAATAGAGCTACATTTAAAAAAAAATGTTACAGCCTGAGATGCCTTTTGAAATAGAGCTACATTTAAAAAAAAATGTTACAGCCTGAGATGCCTTTTGAAATAGAGCTACATTTAAAAAAAAATGTTACAGCCTGAGATGCCTTTTGAAATAGAGCTACATTTAAAAAAAAATGTTACAGCCTGAGATGCCTTTTGAAATAGAGCTACATTTAAAAAAAAATGTTACAGCCTGAGATGCCTTTTGAAATAGAGCTACATTTAAAAAAAAATGTTACAGCCTGAGATGCCTTTTGAAATAGAGCTACATTTAAAAAAAAATGTTACAGCCTGAGATGCCTTTTGAAATAGAGCTACATTTAAAAAAAAACGTTTTAGCCTGAGATGCCTTTTCATTGGAGGGCGAAGTAGAGCTACACTTAAAANAACCATTAAGTTAGACAAAGGGACATTAAGTCTAATGTATTTTGGGACAAAGGAACATCACACTTATGTAACAAAAAGTAACAAATTCCATTAGTCAATGTATTTTGGGATCAGGGATTTACTTTGGAGTAGGAAATTTAAAAAACACTTTTTTTATGCTAAACCCTTATTAATCCATCTGAGTGCTAATATAAGTCTACCCGGATGGATAAAATCAAATTCACCTCATTTTTGAGGTGAATTGGAGGTATGTACCCAAGTAAACAAGTGCCCAAATTTGTATGGCTCGCGAAGTGATTTGATTGTTTCTGTATTAACAATCATTGGATTGTTCCATTTTTACTGTAGTATTTTGGAAAATTATGTTAAGTTTATTTTTAAAAATAAAAAATCCGTTTTTTAACTCAGAGAGGAAATACATATGTTCCTCAGAGAAAAAAATCATCCTTTGCAGAGAAGTTGGCTGATGAAGAATGGATAGCTAAGTGAGCTTACTTAGCGGACATATTAACCATTTTAAATTATTTGAATTTAACTCTTTTAGGTAATAAAAAAAATATATTCACTCTCTGGAATAAAATGAATGCGTTATAAAAAAAAGTTATGCTATGGGACTGGACCAAAGTGCTATCAAGTATGAATTTAAAATGTTTCGGTTTAGGTCCAGTAATATTTTATTAATAATATTAATTTAGAATTTTTAAGAACACATTTAAATTCACTTTCAGCTTTCACCAATACTATCCAGAGAATGAAGACCCCAGAAATGTATATCTATGGGTAACCAACCCATTTATAATAACCTTCAAAGAAGTTAATGAATGTAAATTAAGTATTAATGAAAAAGAAACTTTAATAGAACTATCCTCCGACGAAAGATTTTTTTTTTTAAAGATTGTTTAANTGTTACAGCCTGAGATGCCTTTTGAAATAGAGCTACATTTAAAAAAAAATGTTACAGCCTGAGATGCCTTTTGAAATAGAGCTACATTTAAAAAAAAATGTTACAGCCTGAGATGCCTTTTGAAATAGAGCTACATTTAAAAAAAAATGTTACAGCCTGAGATGCCTTTTGAAATAGAGCTACATTTAAAAAAAAATGTTACAGCCTGAGATGCCTTTTGAAATAGAGCTACATTTAAAAAAAAATGTTACAGCCTGAGATGCCTTTTGAAATAGAGCTACATTTAAAAAAAAATGTTACAGCCTGAGATGCCTTTTGAAATAGAGCTACATTTAAAAAAAAATGTTACAGCCTGAGATGCCTTTTGAAATAGAGCTACATTTAAAAAAAAATGTTACAGCCTGAGATGCCTTTTGAAATAGAGCTACATTTAAAAAAAAATGTTACAGCCTGAGATGCCTTTTGAAATAGAGCTACATTTAAAAAAAAATGTTACAGCCTGAGATGCCTTTTGAAATAGAGCTACATTTAAAAAAAAATGTTACAGCCTGAGATGCCTTTTGAAATAGAGCTACATTTAAAAAAAAATGTTACAGCCTGAGATGCCTTTTGAAATAGAGCTACATTTAAAAAAAAATGTTACAGCCTGAGATGCCTTTTGAAATAGAGCTACATTTAAAAAAAAATGTTACAGCCTGAGATGCCTTTTGAAATAGAGCTACATTTAAAAAAAAATGTTACAGCCTGAGATGCCTTTTGAAATAGAGCTACATTTAAAAAAAAATGTTACAGCCTGAGATGCCTTTTGAAATAGAGCTACATTTAAAAAAAAATGTTACAGCCTGAGATGCCTTTTGAAATAGAGCTACATTTAAAAAAAAATGTTACAGCCTGAGATGCCTTTTGAAATAGAGCTACATTTAAAAAAAAATGTTACAGCCTGAGATGCCTTTTGAAATAGAGCTACATTTAAAAAAAAATGTTACAGCCTGAGATGCCTTTTGAAATAGAGCTACATTTAAAAAAAAATGTTACAGCCTGAGATGCCTTTTGAAATAGAGCTACATTTAAAAAAAAATGTTACAGCCTGAGATGCCTTTTGAAATAGAGCTACATTTAAAAAAAAATGTTACAGCCTGAGATGCCTTTTGAAATAGAGCTACATTTAAAAAAAAATGTTACAGCCTGAGATGCCTTTTGAAATAGAGCTACATTTAAAAAAAAATGTTACAGCCTGAGATGCCTTTTGAAATAGAGCTACATTTAAAAAAAAATGTTACAGCCTGAGATGCCTTTTGAAATAGAGCTACATTTAAAAAAAAATGTTACAGCCTGAGATGCCTTTTGAAATAGAGCTACATTTAAAAAAAAATGTTACAGCCTGAGATGCCTTTTGAAATAGAGCTACATTTAAAAAAAAATGTTACAGCCTGAGATGCCTTTTGAAATAGAGCTACATTTAAAAAAAAATGTTACAGCCTGAGATGCCTTTTGAAATAGAGCTACATTTAAAAAAAAATGTTACAGCCTGAGATGCCTTTTGAAATAGAGCTACATTTAAAAAAAAATGTTACAGCCTGAGATGCCTTTTGAAATAGAGCTACATTTAAAAAAAAATGTTACAGCCTGAGATGCCTTTTGAAATAGAGCTACATTTAAAAAAAAATGTTACAGCCTGAGATGCCTTTTGAAATAGAGCTACATTTAAAAAAAAATGTTACAGCCTGAGATGCCTTTTGAAATAGAGCTACATTTAAAAAAAAATGTTACAGCCTGAGATGCCTTTTGAAATAGAGCTACATTTAAAAAAAAATGTTACAGCCTGAGATGCCTTTTGAAATAGAGCTACATTTAAAAAAAAATGTTACAGCCTGAGATGCCTTTTGAAATAGAGCTACATTTAAAAAAAAATGTTACAGCCTGAGATGCCTTTTGAAATAGAGCTACATTTAAAAAAAAATGTTACAGCCTGAGATGCCTTTTGAAATAGAGCTACATTTAAAAAAAAATGTTACAGCCTGAGATGCCTTTTGAAATAGAGCTACATTTAAAAAAAAATGTTACAGCCTGAGATGCCTTTTGAAATAGAGCTACATTTAAAAAAAAATGTTACAGCCTGAGATGCCTTTTGAAATAGAGCTACATTTAAAAAAAAATGTTACAGCCTGAGATGCCTTTTGAAATAGAGCTACATTTAAAAAAAAATGTTACAGCCTGAGATGCCTTTTGAAATAGAGCTACATTTAAAAAAAAATGTTACAGCCTGAGATGCCTTTTGAAATAGAGCTACATTTAAAAAAAAATGTTACAGCCTGAGATGCCTTTTGAAATAGAGCTACATTTAAAAAAAAATGTTACAGCCTGAGATGCCTTTTGAAATAGAGCTACATTTAAAAAAAAATGTTACAGCCTGAGATGCCTTTTGAAATAGAGCTACATTTAAAAAAAAATGTTACAGCCTGAGATGCCTTTTGAAATAGAGCTACATTTAAAAAAAAATGTTACAGCCTGAGATGCCTTTTGAAATAGAGCTACATTTAAAAAAAAATGTTACAGCCTGAGATGCCTTTTGAAATAGAGCTACATTTAAAAAAAAATGTTACAGCCTGAGATGCCTTTTGAAATAGAGCTACATTTAAAAAAAAATGTTACAGCCTGAGATGCCTTTTGAAATAGAGCTACATTTAAAAAAAAATGTTACAGCCTGAGATGCCTTTTGAAATAGAGCTACATTTAAAAAAAAATGTTACAGCCTGAGATGCCTTTTGAAATAGAGCTACATTTAAAAAAAAATGTTACAGCCTGAGATGCCTTTTGAAATAGAGCTACATTTAAAAAAAAATGTTACAGCCTGAGATGCCTTTTGAAATAGAGCTACATTTAAAAAAAAATGTTACAGCCTGAGATGCCTTTTGAAATAGAGCTACATTTAAAAAAAAATGTTACAGCCTGAGATGCCTTTTGAAATAGAGCTACATTTAAAAAAAAATGTTACAGCCTGAGATGCCTTTTGAAATAGAGCTACATTTAAAAAAAAATGTTACAGCCTGAGATGCCTTTTGAAATAGAGCTACATTTAAAAAAAAATGTTACAGCCTGAGATGCCTTTTGAAATAGAGCTACATTTAAAAAAAAATGTTACAGCCTGAGATGCCTTTTGAAATAGAGCTACATTTAAAAAAAAATGTTACAGCCTGAGATGCCTTTTGAAATAGAGCTACATTTAAAAAAAAATGTTACAGCCTGAGATGCCTTTTGAAATAGAGCTACATTTAAAAAAAAATGTTACAGCCTGAGATGCCTTTTGAAATAGAGCTACATTTAAAAAAAAATGTTACAGCCTGAGATGCCTTTTGAAATAGAGCTACATTTAAAAAAAAATGTTACAGCCTGAGATGCCTTTTGAAATAGAGCTACATTTAAAAAAAAATGTTACAGCCTGAGATGCCTTTTGAAATAGAGCTACATTTAAAAAAAAATGTTACAGCCTGAGATGCCTTTTGAAATAGAGCTACATTTAAAAAAAAATGTTACAGCCTGAGATGCCTTTTGAAATAGAGCTACATTTAAAAAAAAATGTTACAGCCTGAGATGCCTTTTGAAATAGAGCTACATTTAAAAAAAAATGTTACAGCCTGAGATGCCTTTTGAAATAGAGCTACATTTAAAAAAAAATGTTACAGCCTGAGATGCCTTTTGAAATAGAGCTACATTTAAAAAAAAATGTTACAGCCTGAGATGCCTTTTGAAATAGAGCTACATTTAAAAAAAAATGTTACAGCCTGAGATGCCTTTTGAAATAGAGCTACATTTAAAAAAAAATGTTACAGCCTGAGATGCCTTTTGAAATAGAGCTACATTTAAAAAAAAATGTTACAGCCTGAGATGCCTTTTGAAATAGAGCTACATTTAAAAAAAAATGTTACAGCCTGAGATGCCTTTTGAAATAGAGCTACATTTAAAAAAAAATGTTACAGCCTGAGATGCCTTTTGAAATAGAGCTACATTTAAAAAAAAATGTTACAGCCTGAGATGCCTTTTGAAATAGAGCTACATTTAAAAAAAAATGTTACAGCCTGAGATGCCTTTTGAAATAGAGCTACATTTAAAAAAAAATGTTACAGCCTGAGATGCCTTTTGAAATAGAGCTACATTTAAAAAAAAATGTTACAGCCTGAGATGCCTTTTGAAATAGAGCTACATTTAAAAAAAAATGTTACAGCCTGAGATGCCTTTTGAAATAGAGCTACATTTAAAAAAAAATGTTACAGCCTGAGATGCCTTTTGAAATAGAGCTACATTTAAAAAAAAATGTTACAGCCTGAGATGCCTTTTGAAATAGAGCTACATTTAAAAAAAAATGTTACAGCCTGAGATGCCTTTTGAAATAGAGCTACATTTAAAAAAAAATGTTACAGCCTGAGATGCCTTTTGAAATAGAGCTACATTTAAAAAAAAATGTTACAGCCTGAGATGCCTTTTGAAATAGAGCTACATTTAAAAAAAAATGTTACAGCCTGAGATGCCTTTTGAAATAGAGCTACATTTAAAAAAAAATGTTACAGCCTGAGATGCCTTTTGAAATAGAGCTACATTTAAAAAAAAATGTTACAGCCTGAGATGCCTTTTGAAATAGAGCTACATTTAAAAAAAAATGTTACAGCCTGAGATGCCTTTTGAAATAGAGCTACATTTAAAAAAAAATGTTACAGCCTGAGATGCCTTTTGAAATAGAGCTACATTTAAAAAAAAATGTTACAGCCTGAGATGCCTTTTGAAATAGAGCTACATTTAAAAAAAAATGTTACAGCCTGAGATGCCTTTTGAAATAGAGCTACATTTAAAAAAAAATGTTACAGCCTGAGATGCCTTTTGAAATAGAGCTACATTTAAAAAAAAATGTTACAGCCTGAGATGCCTTTTGAAATAGAGCTACATTTAAAAAAAAATGTTACAGCCTGAGATGCCTTTTGAAATAGAGCTACATTTAAAAAAAAATGTTACAGCCTGAGATGCCTTTTGAAATAGAGCTACATTTAAAAAAAAATGTTACAGCCTGAGATGCCTTTTGAAATAGAGCTACATTTAAAAAAAAATGTTACAGCCTGAGATGCCTTTTGAAATAGAGCTACATTTAAAAAAAAATGTTACAGCCTGAGATGCCTTTTGAAATAGAGCTACATTTAAAAAAAAATGTTACAGCCTGAGATGCCTTTTGAAATAGAGCTACATTTAAAAAAAAATGTTACAGCCTGAGATGCCTTTTGAAATAGAGCTACATTTAAAAAAAAATGTTACAGCCTGAGATGCCTTTTGAAATAGAGCTACATTTAAAAAAAAATGTTACAGCCTGAGATGCCTTTTGAAATAGAGCTACATTTAAAAAAAAATGTTACAGCCTGAGATGCCTTTTGAAATAGAGCTACATTTAAAAAAAAATGTTACAGCCTGAGATGCCTTTTGAAATAGAGCTACATTTAAAAAAAAATGTTACAGCCTGAGATGCCTTTTGAAATAGAGCTACATTTAAAAAAAAATGTTACAGCCTGAGATGCCTTTTGAAATAGAGCTACATTTAAAAAAAAATGTTACAGCCTGAGATGCCTTTTGAAATAGAGCTACATTTAAAAAAAAATGTTACAGCCTGAGATGCCTTTTGAAATAGAGCTACATTTAAAAAAAAATGTTACAGCCTGAGATGCCTTTTGAAATAGAGCTACATTTAAAAAAAAATGTTACAGCCTGAGATGCCTTTTGAAATAGAGCTACATTTAAAAAAAAACGTTTTAGCCTGAGATGCCTTTTCATTGGAGGGCGAAGTAGAGCTACACTTAAAAAATGGAATAAATCGAAATAGGCGAACCTTTTCTTAAAATAAGAAAATATTTTTATAAAAATAATTAAGAAGTTTGATACACCTGTTAACCGGTAATACACCGGTAATGTATAACCTGAGTTCTCGATTGCTTAATTTGTCTCTTTAGAGGGGAATTTATGCGCATTAATTTGCTTGTTTCTGTAAAAAGAAGGTAATGCTTCCAGAAATGGGTATATGAAACAACCAGAATTTATAATTTCTGGGAAAAACATATAATTTTTTCTCTATTTTTAAGGGATCAATGATTACATTTTATACCCTTTTAGGGTTTCGTAGATCATTCTTTGAAACCCTTGTGCCAAGGGTGATGTGTCTGTCTGTCCTTCACAATTTGGTAGGGGAAAGTAGGGCAAAACCGGGTACCATAACTGTTTTCCCCATTTATGAACTCCTGGGCAACGAAAAAAATATCATTTGGTAACTATTTTCTTTAGACACATTTGGACTACCAAAATTTAACCACTTTTGCCATTATAATTTACTTACAAAGTCCTGAGAATAAATTATGTGGATTTTGTCAAAATTAGAATTTTGATGAATGGTAGGGTAAAACCGGGTACTTAAGAAAATCAATAATCTTTAACTGGTATGGCCAATTTATGGTTAATTGGTATATTATTTATAAAATCAATCATGTTGAACATTAGTCTAAAGTTACATTTTCACAGAAGTCACAAACAAATCCTCCCTCTCCCTCATAAGCGCTACATTGCTACAGTGCAGCCAGAGGTTGCACTCGCTACCCCTTATCCACCCTTCTCTAAAAGCACAGTCAGAATTAAGTTCATTAAAAACGATATCATTATTGATTGAAACAAAACAGTTGGTTTTTACCATAAAAATACAATGTAGGGGTAATATCGGGTACTACCCGGTATTACCCCAAGGGGTGTTTTAAAAACAAATGGCTGTCATTCATCAACAGATGATTGCCAAAATTTGACACTGGTGACTAATTATTCTATTTAAACTACATATTAAAGAGGTGTACTTCCTTCCCACATATTAAATGTAAGGGCTCTTTGGTAACAACACAAACAAAGTCTTTTAAAAATAATCAAAAAAACTGGCAAAAAAATTTAAGTACGTACTGAATAAAAGAAACGACGTTTCTTCTTTCATTAACTATCACAAACCAACTGATAGGCATCCAGGATTGAGTTAACTGCATCACTAGATAAATAGCAGCTCTAGTTTAGGAAAAATTGAGGTACCCGGTTTTACCCTACTTTCCCCTACATATTTGAACCATTCAAGCTAGAGAGTTGAAATTTAAAATACTGGCGCAAATTGGGGACCACATATAGGAAAAATATGGAGAAGTTAAAAAATATAATATGCGCATGTTCAATTCGCAAAAATGTAGTAAGGTTACAAATGTTTATTTTATTTTATTTAAAAGTAGGGTATCAAACGAAAGCTACTGAAGACTAGATTACACACACATAATATTATATAGATATCATTTTAAACAATGTTTTATGTGTTAAAATAAACTCGAAAAAAGACCCCCTCCCAACCAACCCGACGGCCCAACAGCTATTCCTAAAATTTTGAAATGATTCATGTTAATACCTTATGATGGGTCGATTAAAATTTACCTAACAATAAAATATAATGTGAAAACATCGTGACTTCCCGAAGGATCGAACCAGGAACCTCTAACTTCAATTGGTCTTTTTCCATCTAAATTTGTTCAATTTTTTTCTTTTATAAAATGTTATTTCAAAATAAGATAACGTAGGTTAATATTCTATAGAACCCTAATAAAAGTACTTGACTGCAAGTACTTCCCTGTGATTTTTTTTATATAGAGAAATAAAGCCAAGATAATGGAATTCAATTTAAAATTATGTTATTCAAATAAATATTAATGTGTTTTCAATGTATTCAAAATTCTTAGCATAGTGTATACACGGAAACATCTACACAGGCTTGGAAAGGAGCAAGCACTGCCCACTGATAGAAAAATTTCCCACTTACCTACGGTTCTATACTTAGCCAGGTTCGACCCTATATCAGTACCACGAACGCACCATCCCTTAGGAGATCAGCGTGGCCTGCATGATAAGAGCTATTGGTATCGACCCAAACTCCTACATCTTTACGATTTAAAGATGCAACACACGTTCATCTCTACTCATTACTCGTCTGTGTGCGTAGAGAGGGATGCCATGGAGGTGGCATCCCCCCGCTTTGAAGGGGCCCTTTTATTATTTTTTTTAAGAGCCCTACTTAAACATTTAGATTCACAAATAAATTGCTAAAACCGAGAATAGACTAATAAAGACAAAACCAATAGATCAAAATCGTCAACTATTAAAAAATAAGAAAATCTTTACTAATGTAAAATGTAGCTTAACAAACGAACTAATATTGCTACTTGCTACTTTGAGTTTTGTAGAACACGACAAATTCAAATAGCAAATAAGTGTGTAACTCAGGTACGATTGTATACATGTCAAGAGTATAGTACAGTTGATCTTGTTTTTGGCTTGTACAACATGGGAAAAGGACGTTAGATCATAGGATTACCTACAAGATAGATCAAAATAAATAAATAATAATAATTATAATTTCTAATAAAAATAGATTTACTAATAAATCTCTAACTATAAACTAATAACAGAGGTACTACTAAAGTAAAATAAATAAAATAAAATGAATAAAATAAATAAAATAAATAAAATAAATAATAAATTGCATTTTCTTATAAAATGTAAGTTTTACATAATATAAAAAATAAGTACCTAACTTTACATAATGTTTGTTTTATTATCTCTAAATAACGTTTATAAACGGTAGTTAATAAAACCTACAAATATAAAAATTAAATAAAAGGAACCCAGCTAGTTCTACATCATATTCTCATTTCATTATTATGCATTTAAAATAAATTTAATTTAATTATTTATTCACATAAAAAGAAAGCATACCTATATGATTGATTATAACAAAGTAATTGGAAAATATATATTTGTTTTATTTTTTTTATTTGTTTGGTGGGAGAAAATAAATTTGTTCTTTTTAGGGCGATGCTTAAATCAATGTATGTGTAGACCAGATAGGACGAAAGTCAATATGAACCCATTTACATTTACTTCTTAATTAAAGGGCCAAGGGCGGATCTAAACCGACCTGCATCCTTGTTTAATTAGAAGTGCCGCCAAGTAACCTACAGAACAAAACTGTTGACCTAGTGGAATCTTTGATCAGCATCCTTAATGGTAAAATTAATTAATTTTAAACCTTTAAAAAAATAAATGGTAAATTTTGATGATGGGTGTATACTATACACAGCTCTTTTACCTATTCAATAGACCACAGTGGACGCTAAGTGCGGTATCTAATTTTCAATATAGAAAAGGTGTAGTGTAGTTCAATAACCAAACAACGTCTTCACACAAAATAATTGTATTTGTAACAATTTTACCGGCTTCGGCTGTTCTAATGCAGCCTTCTTCAGATAATCTGTGTAGGTTATAAGGAGACTTTAAAAAGGCAAGTGAAGCACTTGCCTATTTAGAGATGCCTTTTTGTCTTTTTATAAGACTGAGTTGCCTACTTGCCTTTCTAAAGTCTATCCAGGATTGAGTTGACTGCATCACTAGATAAATAGCAGCTCTAGTTTAGGAAAAATTGAGGTACCCGGTTTTACCCTACTTTCCCCTACATATTTGAACCATTCAAGCTAGAGAGTTGAAATTTAAAATACTGGCGCAAATTGGGGACCACATATAGGAAAAATATGGAGAAGTTAAAAAATATAATATGCGCATGTTCAATTCGCAAAAATGTAGTAAGGTTACAAATGTTTATTTTATTTTATTTAAAAGTAGGGTATCAAACGAAAGCTACTGAAGACTAGATTACACACACATAATATTATATAGATATCATTTTAAACAATGTTTTATGTGTTAAAATAAACTCGAAAAAAGACCCCCTCCCAACCAACCCGACGGCCCAACAGCTATTCCTAAAATTTTGAAATGATTCATGTTAATACCTTATGATGGGTCGATTAAAATTTACCTAACAATAAAATATAATGTGAAAACATCGTGACTTCCCGAAGGATCGAACCAGGNAACAAGATTTTTTTTTTCCTAAAATTTAGCATGAATGTTTCTTAATGTATGTAAAATCCCATAAACATTTTCACTAATTTTTTTTATATCTGCCGCCATTTTGAAAATATTGACTTCTGAACTTTGAATCTTTAAGGAAATTAATTTAGGAAATATTTCTCCAATATAAACAAATAACGTATCGATAGAAACTGTTTAACATAAAGAACAAAATACAAGACGCCCTATAAAAATTAATTGAATAGTTTAAAAGTTATAAGCGTTTATTTTTTTGCTTCCGAGCTTATTGAAGGAATTGATGTTATGTGATCGTTCTGAAAAACAAAAAAAATTAAGTCTCCCATTTTAAAAATTCCAAGACAACATATCTTTAAATCTATACTTATACTCGTCCTATTTTACAGAATTTGGATGGTAGGTCATAATTATCTTATTGTTGGTCCCATATAAGTTTCAACCGTATGTACCCATTTTTTTCTCTTCCACATGTGCAAAAACATACATTCATTTGCATCACATACTTTATCGATTTTATGCTTTTACAAGGCATTATTTTTTAACTTGTTTAATTTTTTCGCCGGTTATTTTACTTCAAAATTGTTTTGATTTTTTACATGAATTAAAGCATCAATCTAGCATACGTTAGAGAGCGCAGAAGAACTTAAAGAATCTAGTGCTATCTGCCGGCTACTTTTTACAAATTATTCATATTTAATAAAAATCAGATGAGTACTTTTGAAGATATAGGTGTAAATATATGTATGTTTGTGCGCATGAGTAAGAGAAAGTATAGGCGCATAAGGTCGAACATATACGGGACCAACAATGGGCTAATCTAAGAGTGACCTATCATACAAATTTTAGTAAAATCGGATGTTTAGTTTTTAAGGTATGTTGGTTGGCTAAAAGAATAAGAAAATCCAATAAAACATAAGTGATCAACCGAAGAAAATAGGCCTTAAATGTTTGTTTTCTAACCTGTTATTAAATTTAAAAATTCTCTTGAAGTAAAAGCAAATGTGTATAATAATATCCTGATAGACATTTTTTTCTAATATAAATAGCATTGCAGAAAAGTAAACCAGACAAAGGATTCTATTGTGTTATTAAATATTTAGATTAGGTTGTTTGTTTGTATAGAGAAAGGAGATTACCAGTGAAGGTCCTAAGTAATAATAAAACATACTAAGAATTTTTTTTTTATTGAAGCTATAAATACAATTTAATCTTTTGATACTGACAAAAGAACCCATCTATAAATAAACACGTGGATATGGTTTTTCAATTGGATTTCAATATAAATTTTCGCATGTTACGATGACCTTAAGTTCTAGCAAAGCTTCCAGAAGAATAGAATGGGCTCAAATACCATTCGTTTTTATTATTTGCCCCTATATCCCTCCGCATGGATGTTTTAGAAAATCTTTTATTGGCAGACATCAATATATTTTTAGACCTTATCATAGCAAATACTTTATAAAAGGGGCGATAATTCTGTTAGTGAGAGGACTTAGTTTGAAATACGTATACGAGCCTCTATTTCCAAGTCCAAGGTTATTGTGCATTTTTTTCCAGAGATATTACGGCCACCATATTAATTCAAGATGGTGGCAAGAAAAAATATTTCACAGCGATTACCTATGGCCATAGGTCCAGTGGTTCTATAAAATTATCATGAGGAGTCAATTAGAGGCATTGAGATAACACACACACCAAGCACTTCTAATAATTATGTCAGTTAAAATTACAAAAAATAAAAATAAACATTAAATGCCTCTTCCGAGAATTTTTGGATCTCGAAATGAATTAATAAAACTCAAAATACGAAATAAGTAATAAAGTCACAACTAAATTGTTTAATTCGGATCATTGATTGATAGAAACATTTGGTGTTCACCCAGCATTCCTCCGCACTCTCTGGTTACAAAGATTGCCAAAAGAGGCGCAAGCCGTCCTTTTAGTATCGGAAGAAGCCGACCTTAGTAAACTATCGTTACTAGCTGACAGGGTAGTAGAAGCAACAGACAAACACTTCATCAGTGCCTACACTATTTCTCAATCGATTAATGGTATCAGAGATAATAAATCCCGAACCACAGACGACCGATTAAAAGGTATCGAAGAAAAATTAGAAAGGTTAACAGCAAGACCATCTCACAGATATTATAGATAAGGTCGCAGCACATCTCGATCAAGACATTTGAATAGACAACGATAAATTCCAGACATTTGGTGGTATGATGAAAAATTCAGATCTGACGCTAAATGTGCAAAAACCCTTGCAAATTTAAAAAAAACTAGCAGTTTATATGTTTTTGATAAGAAAACATTTAACTATTTTTTTATTGATACATGTGCTGACATACCTGTATTACCTACTACTATTTTACACTAATGTTTACTATAATTTTACACCAATGCAAAACATGAAGTCCTGAAACTACAATCCGTACTATACAAGAAGAGAATAAATACACATAACTTTTCAGAAAATATCCAACCCTTATGGATGCTGAACGCCCTCCAGAGATCGTTAAGCATACCCCTACATATGATTAAGTAACGAATGGTTCAAAAGTTTATGAACGTCCCTTAGAAGATTATGTCTGATGATATATACTATTAAATATAGCGGAGGCTGCTTTCGATTCCATGATTGAACAAGTTGGACGTCTCCTCTCCATATAGCTCCAAAGAAAGAGAGTTCTTAAAGGCATATAGGGACTACCGTAGAGTAAACGCTGCCATCGAACCAGATCGATATCCACATCCACACATTCAGGATAACTCAAAATCTGCACGGGTGCCCAGCATTTAGTACAATCGATTGTAACAAACAGCTGTCATAACACCATTCGGGCTCTACGAATTTGTTAAAATGCCAATTGGGCTTCGAAAAGTCGGATGCACCTTTCAAAGGTTCATAAACGAAGTCTAAAGGGGTTAGGCTTTACCTTCCCATACATGGATGATGTGCTGGTAGCATCCAAGAATGAATGAGAGCAAGAGTGTTCCGCTTCATGCAACACTGTCAATCCTACCAAATGTATCTGTGGGATATATGAAGACGATTTTCTCGGAATAGAACTGCCATATCTGACGGTAAATTTGCCCGTATATGCTACCATAATTTAGACGACAAACTTGTAACTCCACTCGTAGTCTATCACACCCTGGTAGAAGGAGTACAACTAAAATGGTCTCCGGCAGATTCGTCTGGTCAAACATGAATAATGACTACTTAGAATGTTTAGAATGCCAACACAGTAAAGTCCAACGTCACACTACTACTGCGTTACAGCAATTTCCAGCTGACAGCGAAACATTTTACCACGTAAACATCGACCTTGTCGGACGACAACAATCGGTCAGAAGATACAAGTACACCTTTACCTGCCTGGACCGATATTCTCGCTTGCCTGAAGCTGTCCCATTTACAGACAGAACCTCTAACAAGAGATTTCTTTATTTGTTTCGTTAGCAGACTCGGCGCACTAGCTGAGCAACAGACCAAGGCCGACAATTCGAAGCCCGTCTTTTTTTGGAGCAGTTAAAAATATGTGTATAAGAACAACCACTTACCATTCTCAAGCAAATGGTATGGTTGAATCATTTCATAGAGCATTAAAAAGTTATTTTAAATGCCATACACCAACACCAAAACCCTGGTCTGATGCTTTGCCTGCAGTTCTACTATGATTACGAGCTACTTACCGCGAAGACGTAGGAGCCAGAAAATTATTAAAGAAAAGAAAGAGAAACCCAACCACCACGAATTTCTCACCATCCTAAATACAAGCAATGAGCCAGCTTCGTCCAACCACTCCGCCCTGGCTTGGAAATCGATCTCCATTTGTCAGAAAAGACCTTCAGACAACCACTCATTCATTTATAAGGGACGACACACCAAGAACCCCTTTACAACCACCATACATAGGCCCATATAAGATTATTGAAAGGAAAAATAAAACCTAAACTCTTCTGGTAAATGCAGAAAAGAAAAATGTATCATTTGATGTGTAACGACTGAAGACGATTCTAGTATAGAAGGGCCTATTAAGTGTTAGAAGAAGAAGGTTGCGTTTAAGCAGCCATGACTCGGGGGTAGGCGTATGGCGGGTATGAAGACATTGACATTTTTGACAAATGAAAGGTTTATTCCAAAATATGATTTGTTCTTGTCACGTTCTCCCACGTGGTCCCAGAAAAGAATTTCTGAACCCCTTTTAAGATTAAATTCAGTATTACTGCATAAATGAGAAATGCCTCTACTTTCCTTTTTAAGGTTGACACACTAGACCGGCCACGCAAGCATCCGGAAATCATCTCCTACAGGAGCATTTAATGTTATACTCACTAGGCTCAAGCTAGCTCCAAATCTTTACGACACCATACCATTGCCGAGGCCGAAATTTGCTGATGGTATCCTCATTCCTTCTTTTTACTTTATCATGCAAAGAGAAAGTATTGTGATGGAATTACATGTTTTGAGGTCCCCTGAGTCCAAAACTTCCTGTGATTATAAAAAAAACGTGTGTTTCTGTCATCTATCGCCTATGCAGACGCGTGGAGCCTAAACTACTGGGTCGATTTTGACAAAATTCGGCATTCATGTTCAGAAAAATCATAGCCCATGGCAAGTGGATTTTAGCTCCAAATTTGGGGGCGTTTGGCCTTTTACTTGACCGACGATTAACATGACAACTACACACAAAAACAAAACGTACTGACATCACACGACGATAAAGGTTACTGCTCGGTCTTCTTGATCATAGGTCTAAGATTTCTCTTAACAACAAGCTTCGTATTTGTAATGTAGTTCTAAAACCAGCTTGGACCTACGGTATAGAAGTGTGGGGCAGTACCAAGCCTTCCAATTCCCGTCGTCTTCGAATCCTACAGTCAAAAATCCTTAGAGAAATAACCAATGTTCCTTTTCTAACCTAACTCTTCATGAAGATTTAAAGGTGCCCTTGGTTCGAGATCTAACCGTATCCCGATGTAGAAAATTCCATGAATCCATATCCCACCATCCTAATCCTCTTGTACAACTCCTGTCCTCTCAATTTATCCCAAACAACACACCAAGACGTTTGAAGAGGATATGGCCTAGAGATCTTTTATCTTAAGATATCGCTTTCCCTTGTATTATGTTAAACTTTTAAAATAATTAATTTTAATCCACTTTATTATTATTTTATCATTATTAGTTATTTTGTATTATAATTATTTTAATATATTTACTGCTAAGGAAGTGTAGACACTGGACTACTTCATCTTCATGTCTTTCCCGCCATATAACCAATGTATTATCAATATCATTATTGCAATAAAAATTTGTAGTGGTGTTATCCAATAAAATTAAAAAAAAAAATTAAAGAACATTTTAAAAAACATTTTAAATAATACATTAATTAGGCGGTTTTATCATTGAAGCGAACTTAATACAATAAATATTTAATAATAAGCAAATTAACACTTAAGCATGATGGGTTTATAGTTTAAAAGGATGATTGGAGTAGACGGTAGTGCCGGGTTGCATTGTGACTTCACTTGAATGGTTCTATAGGAGGGTTCCTAAAGGTGGGTTCACATTTGAGAGTTTTTTTTTACAAAATGTCTGTCTGTAGTTTGTATTCCGTGCAAACGCGTTGAGCCTGAAAACCGTGTCGGACAGGATTTTAATGAAATTTGGAATAAATGTTCAGAAAAACATACCACGAGGCGAAATTGAAAAATGAATTTAAGCTCTTCCTTTGGCATACTCTGAAAATCGTGGGGGGGAAAAAAATTCTCGAAAATACTTCCAAAATTGAAATGAAATAAATTAGTTGTGCGTGAAGTCTCACGTAATATATATTTCTGTAGTCTACTCTTCAGGACCCCTCTCACTGGGGTCTTATTTAATACTCTACTCAAAATTTTAAAAAAGTATTTTTTTCGCGTGACATGAATTATTCGACATTTTGGATTTGAACAACAGACAATTTTAAGTTCGCTATATTTTTTCTTTGTGCGCGTCAAAACGATCTTCAATACTGGAAAGTTTCATGTATTTATCTTTTATGATTCAAAACTTATTGGAACCGTACAAACACAGGAACGAAACTATAAGGGCTTCTTTTTTTGGTTTTAACAACGAAACCCTAAAAATTCTACCATTTAATTGCAAATTTTTAGCCATATACTTCGTATTTATGGTAAAAAAAATCTAGTTTTCAAGTTACAAATTGATAAAAATAAATCTGTCTTCCCTCAACATTTAAACAACCACCCTTTGAACATTTTTAAAATTTATTTAAGAATAAAAATACATTTTTTAATTTAAATTTAGTCTTACTATATAAGAAAGTTTTGAATGAGTTGGTCGTACCGATTGGTTACTTTTGGCACATCAATGAAAAAATAGATACCATATTATAAGCTTCAAACCTTATACATATTATTTTCTACGAATAATGACCTCAACGATTCTCTCTTTGATATTTTTTTTCTCATAACAAATGACAACAATCAAGTTAGTCCCCATCTTAAAAGAGAGTAAATATCATGAAATTTTATGAGCTTCTCATATATAAAAACATCATATAGCATGCATGTTCTTGATTTCATGTTTGCTTGTTCTTGATTTAAAGTCTTATAGCATCAGTCTCAAATAAAAAATTAAAATTCTGTGTTTTACATTTTACAATCTTTCATTTGATTTTAGAGTATCCTTTTTAAGTATAAATATTGTATACACCCTGCTCAGGTCGAAGGGGGCTTTCTAGTGGCGCTTCCAGATAACCTAAGTAAAAGTTCCCATTTACGAACACCTAGTTTATTATTTTTTTCCACAAATAATAATAAATTAATAACAATAATAAAGTTGAAAGCTACAATATATTGACCACTAATATTAAACCCACTCTCTCGCTTTTAAATAATTTATATATGCATTTTGTATATGTGTGTTTTATAATACGTGGTATGACCTAGGACGAAGGGGATGAGAACTACGAAATTATTTGGAGTATATATTTTATATAGAAAACCCGATCAAAATTAAATTTAGTTTCATTTAGGAGTACTGCTAAATACGTTTAGATTATTTTTCTGAAGTCATTAAAGTGTTTGAATATTTCCTTAACATTTAACATCCGATAGAGTTAATGATAAAATAATATAAATTAAATGAAAAATCAACTACATAATATTTTATGAATTTTGTCTAGAGAAATTGCAGATTAAACTAAATGAACTATTATTGATCAATTTGACAGAAATGCCACGGGCGATTAAAGTTGAGGGTGAATGCAGTTGCAGAACTTGGATTTACAACGCTTTTGAAGTTCTAGGTCTCTCGGTGATGACCACGAGTTAGGCCTCTTTCACACGGTGCGGACACGGGCCCGGACCCGCATCTAACACGCGGGCGCGGGCCCGCAGGTTCTTTTCACACGGTGCGGGCGCGGGCCCGGACCCGCATCTAACTAGGTGTGAAAACAACAATGAAATCAACAAAAAGATCAATGACCGGTAGGTAACAAGTGCGGGTGCGGGCCCGCACTGTGTGAAAACCTACATAGAGATCAATGTCCAGTAATGACAACTGCGGACGCGGGCCCGGACGTAGCTATGGGGACC
>KZ651911.1:5545-17276 GCA_001010745.2 Gerris buenoi
ATTCGGGAATATGTATCAGTTACGACAGAGAAGAATCCATCTCCCGTATAGCTCAGATGGTAAGAGCACCTGTACGGTAAACAGAGGTCCCGTGGTTCGATTCCCTGTGCGGGGCTGTATTGTTCTCTGTATGTCTCCCGTAGTTATTGATAATTGTAATTTGGATTATTTAAAAATTAATAATTATTATAATATTCAAGGTGTTGCTTCCGAGCTTACCGCATGTAACGGAAGCTATGTGATCGTTCTGAAGAACCAAAATATTTTATGATTCCAATTTCAAAAATTCCCAAGGCAGAAATCCATTTCAGACATCAGGAAACATTTTTTGTTAGTTTGTCAGTCTGTCAGTCTGTGCTCAATTTTTGGCGAACCAACATACCTTTAAAACTACACGTCCGATTTTATTGACGGAAGGTCATAATCAGCCCATTGTTGGCCCCATACAAGTTTCAAACTTTTGCGCTCATTTGTTTCTCTTCTACATGTGCACAAAGATACATTTACTTTCTTCACCTATAGCTTCAAAAGTATGTATCTAATTTGTATGAAACTTTCATAGTTTATCGAATGTAACCCACAGATAGCCCCAGATTATTTTGACTGTCTACGCCCTTTAAAATTTGCCATACTTTAATTCATGTAAAAAAAATTGACAGATTAAAAAAACGGGAAACAATTAAACAAATTAGACAGTTTATTTATTAATAATTAATCAAACCGAGGAAAACTCACGAAAATATGTTTGTTGTGATTAGTTCCTATTTGCCATTTTTGTGTAAATAACCAAACAACATCTTCACACACAAAGTTTTAATTGTAACAATTAACCTGTTTCGGCTTTTCTAAAGCAGCCTTCTTCGGATAATCTATAATCTAGAGTCTAGAGGTTACTGGATCGACTCAAAAAGTACAAGTAAGAGTACAAGTATAAAACGTTGTTTGGATATTGAACTAAACCCCTTTCATGATGAGTCGCATATCACTTATTAGAGAAAACCACAGTTGAGGAACTATTATTTGTTTAATAAGTTTATATATAATACTAAGAGTGCGCCGGGTATGAATGATTGAATCCTCATTACGAGCCTCTTAATGATATAAGGCAGGAGTTTAACATTACAGAATAAGAAGATTTGCCTAAAAGTTTAAACAATATAGACTAAGAAGATTTGCCTAAATTATTGGGAAATCCAGGGTGAGCATTGTCTCACAATAATCTTTTAAAGACAATAGTATGAAAATATAGGAATTAAATAGTGGCCCATCCCTTCTTAAGGATCATATTATATTTTCCCTTATGGAACTAATCATAGAAAATGTACAGTTTCAATGCCACACAGTTTTCCATTCGTACACTTTAAATCAATTTCTACCTTTCCGGTGATTAATCATTCAAAATTTCAATCGCTAAGTATTAACTCTTCATTATAAGGGACTTAATTGGCAAATCAGTTTTCCGCTACTTTGAAGTGAGTTACAATTGTGGTGGTTGCCTTTTGTGTGTTTTGTTAAAAGCTGTAAGGAGAGGGCACTCTGAGTAAAAATATATATATTTGGGTTTATAGTTGTGCCAATACATCTAGGTGCCATGTGTTCTTAAGAATTGTTTTTTCATGCCCCCTGTCTACATTATTATTACAAATCAACAAAAAAAAAATCTTTTAAAAAATTTAAATTATTCTTAGTAGGTACGTATGCATATATTTTGTAAGGAAAAAAATGTAAAACATTCCTATAGACAGAAATCTGTTTCAAACAACAGGAGATTTTTTTGGGCTATGAGTGAGTCTGTCCGTCAACATTTTTGTGAATCACTCACTACCTCTTAAAACTAATTATACGATATAATAAAATTTGGATGTTTGGTTGAAAGTAGCCCAGGTGATAGATGGTCAGATATTAATTCTAAATGTATTTTGTCTCTGAGTTCAAATATGCATTATAAAGAAGTCAGATTGAAATTTGATTCCCGTGGGATCAAATTATTTTATACTCATCCGACCTTTCGTCTAATAATAGAACGCAAAGAAGCTACTAGTCACTCTAATAGGTAGCCATTTTTTTAATAGTAATGATTATAGGATGCGAGGAAATTTAACCACACCAATTAAAAATGTGATAAAATTTAGTTGGTAACTCCAGACAAGAAAACGTTAGGGTTCATAAGCTAAGGAAGGTCACAACCTCTATTATATATGATTTACTAAAATGTCAAGTTACATAATAAGGCAAGTAAATTCAATTATGAAATATATCACTTATCAGCGGTGTTAATATTAAGGAATAGTGTAATTATTGAATTTCACATGACATTTTTTGGTTGGTCCTGCCTGTCTACTTACCAGCCAATGAGCAAATCCAACTCTCAGTTGCTAAATAAAATTGGTCGAAGGAAAACATCTGTTCCTCAGATTCACAAGTCAAACAGCAAAATTAAAATTGACTACATACTTTTTAACTGGAATTTGCAATGTGATTAGATTCGTGTAGTACGTGAATTATCGATCGAAACTACGTAAATCTTGGCAAGACGGTTCCGACAAATCTAGCTAAAAAATTATTTACACACCAGATATTATTCTTTGAGGTTTTTACTCTGAAGATGACTATTTGTGGACGAATGCCAGAATTGTATAACTATGTTAGTTATGATGGAGTAAGGTGTTTTATTATTGCATATTTAAGTACCTGACCTATACGTAGTATATAGAAGCATATACTACGTACCATCTTACTAGGATACTACTCTTAATTATTTGATAAGTTTGTAATATATTAGCTGGGAATGCAATTTACTATGAATTCTTTGGTTTGTTTTAGTTTTTGCGTGGGTTCCAAACAAGGTTTTTATATATTATGTGAATGATTACTTTTACGCTAGTACCGCTTGGAGGGGAGGGGGTGTAAGATTTTATTACGTAGAGCCTGGGGTTTCGGAGGGGTAAGCTCTGCAGGTGAGGCTTCGGATATTGATCCTCACTACCCCCTCTCTGAGGCTACTAGGAAAGCCGTGACGTCAGACGTGACGTCACAACCTGCTTCTCGGGGTCGAGTGGTGGGGGAGCAGGGGGAGTGTGAGGCTAAAATCCTTCAGACACCGGCATTACGGGGGGAGATCGCGGGCCGGCATGGCGGCGACTCGCAGCGGCGCCGGTATGAAACTCTCTATACTACAGCCGCAGGCAAACCTCCTAGGGTAAGTCGAGCCAAAAAAAAAAAAAAAAAAAAATTGGCCAAAAAAAAAGACAAAGAAAACCAAAATCACAAAAAACAAATCTGGCGGCTTCATCGAATAAAATTTAACCTACAAAATCAAAGACGCTTTAAAATGCACTTCATACTTAAGAAAAAAAAATCTCTAATGATATCTGTTATTTTATTTCATTTTATTTATTCCCTCACCATATTTAACCTTTATTTTAAATTGCTTTAGTTGTTTGGTAAAGAAAATGCACATTACACGAAAAAATGGTAGAAAACTCAGGAATATTTTTATACAAATATAGACCAAGTCAAGATTGCACATTTTAGAACAACCGACAGGTTTTTTTTAGTCGTAAAAAATTTGAGATTTGTGCACATTAGGATTATTACATTATCATAGCTATGTAGACAAGTTTAAAATTTATTTTTTTAGGAGATAATTATTTAAAGCTTTTAACAGCTGCACATTTTTGACACTATTTCTAAGGTGTGTTCAAATTCTATTCGTCCTGCAATGAACACCTCAATTCTTATGACGACCGATGTGTTGACGTGATCATCTTTCCGTCCTGTAATATCTACCTTTCCATAATAGTTATGACAGGGACAGATATGTGTTCAACTCTCAGTCTTGTAATAAACTGCACTATAATTCTGATATTGACAGGTTTGGGCTCAGCTCTCTGTCCTGTAATTAACATCACTACAATTACGAAGTTGACAGAGTATCTGACGTTTGTATGGTCTGACGTTTTTTTTATGGCAAATAAAACCAAACTATGTTTAAAGTTATGTGTAAAATTTAATATTTGTAAGTAAACAAGATGTGTGGTCATCTCTACGTCTTGTAATACCGTAATGATCGTAAAAATATTATTAATTAATGAAAAGTATCAAAATCGCAAAAAAAAAAAAATATATAAATAAAGCGCTTATTTGATAAAATCACTTTTTTTTAATCGATATGTAAACCCATAAAAATCTTAAAATAAATTTCGTATTAGGTCGTGGTCCCCTGTTAGTATATAGTGTAGGTATATTATGCCTTAAGTCCTAAGTATTATATTTTGGTGGATATATTTCGCCTCATCGTGTCCTAGCAGTTAAGAGCATCTAAAAATACATTTGTTGCCAAATGACAATACTTTGCCTTGCCAGGAATTTAATTTGTAATCATTCAAAAGTTCGCTATTGTTGATATTTATCCTAACAACAAATTTACAATTTAGCTCATTGTACTCTAATCATAACTTCATCATAGTTAAACAAAGCATTTAAGATGAAATTAGAGAGGAACAGAAAAACGAAGTTGCCAACAAGAATGTGCTTTAAGTACACGCAAATAGTCTACTGGCAATTTAGCAAATTGGAGGAGTTAATTAACTAGGATTATAGGTCTAACTATTTCAAAATGGCGGCTATTTGTTTTCCATGAATGTTTGTTTTAGTCATAACTTTGAATCATTAATTATATTGACATGTAACCAATGCATTTTTTGTCAATCAAACGCAATGAAACTAGTCTTTAGCAAATAAATAAAGATTGGGGGGGGGGGGACTTTGTTTGCAAAATATCCAACGTATGAAAAAGTCCTATTCATAGAATTGCTGCATTGGTTTGTTTAAAAAAATAAAGAATTAAGAAAGGACACGAAAAACTCAATTATTAAGAGAATAATAATATGGTGCAAAGAAATGAATGGCTACAAAAACGAAATCAAATATATATATATGTACTCAAGGCGTTCCTCTTCATAAAAATAATGTCATCCCCTTAAAATTCAATCCCTTGAGATATTTTCCATATTTTTCCTGTGTTAGCGTTATCATACATTGCATAACTGCAAAGTTTCAAATTTTTGTGTTGTAACGACTGGCAGACAGAAAAACGCTGGAAACTATAAAGGGTCCTCAATCCTCGGTTCAGCTTAGGGGTCCTTAGAGACAAAAACCGCTTGGTTTGACCCTTACCTTTTCAAATGATGATGTTATACTTCATACTACTACTATTAATTTTGTAACTTTTCCAAATCTCAAATACTAAAATTGATGCTCTGCATCTATTGATCTAAATCTATAACTCCCACAAAAGTATATAATAAAAGCGCAAAATACTGCAGAATGTTTAGAGATATACCGGAGATAAATAGCAAAGAAACAGTAAAGTAGACAATTCGTATCTTATCACAAAATGGCAAAATTTAATTTTAGAGATGTTTCCATCATAGAAGAAAAATAGACAATACCCGCCGTAATGATAATGTATTGAACTCAGTGGTTCCTATTTAAATCCTGAAACCATATAATAATTAAAATTAAAAATGTTGAACTCAAGTACTTGGAATTTGATTTGGAACAACATTTTGAGGGGTTTAGATTGTCAAAGACTAAACTGCTCTTAAAATCTGATAAGGATAAAGGCACCTTAAAAGGACAATTTTTCCCTGATTGGCATTCTTTAGTTAGAATGAAAATTCTCAGTTTAATCACAAGGGACCTTTGTGACTCCCAGTGAATTCCAGTCAGATTGACAGTCGGTATGAGGTAATTTCAGCTCAGTTGACAGCAAAGTACCATTAAGTATGGATTTCGAGTTAAAAAAAATAGGCTTGATTGTCATTGTCTTGACAGAAACAACAAATGGAACAGCTGATGCTAACAGCTAAACTCATTTAAACTTGTTGCGTGAAATCTCAGAGAGAACTGTAGGTAGATAAGGGGATTACTAAAAGGTCAGTACTGTCGCCGGCATTAGAAGATCCATAGGCTGGCAGGTGTCTTCCGTGGCAGCATGCCCTTGACTGATAAAAGATTGGTAATACCACTAAACTGAATGAATGTACTATACCTACCTTTATCTTTATGTTTAAAACACGGGTATAATATCTAGAAATCCATCAATCTCATTCATCAGACCATTCTTATTGACTTGGTGAGTAGGCTTCCGCGGGTAGACTCGTAATTAACAGCTTGGTTTTCCGGTGAAATCCGCGTCACGAAGGAGTTGAAGTCCGACGTTTCGTTTCCATTGCTGGAAGCATCTTCAGGGGTGTGGTGCATCGTGATGTTTGACTCGAAGCAAACACAAGATGTACTGACGACTGGAGAGAATAACGGCGATTTATACTGGTTTCCTAGACCTTAGATTGTCGTCAGTACATCCTGTGTTTGCTTCGAGTCAACAACCATAGAAATGCCTGAAGAATGATCACAATGCTTCCGTTATCTTTGCTGAGCTCGAATGCAATAATAATTGCAACATGCGTCTTTTCTCTAAAATTAGTAGAGTGTAGTTAGAAAATTTATCGAATTCGATAATCCCACTCAATTGTGGTTTAGTTTACATTGACATTAATCCCTGAGAAGACCATTTTCTTTTTCGGGGTTGCCTTGGAATAAGGAGGAAATGAGGAATAAATGCCGAGTATATAAGGAGAGGATAGTTCATAGATGAAAGGAATAAGATGGTGGATGAACTTGGCATGGATTGACATAATAATGAGAGGATGCTAGCATAGGTACGTAGGAAATATTCTGGTCTTTAATTACTGTATATTTGGACCTCATATTGCTAATGAGGAGCTGTGGTGCGAAGAAATCACAGTTCAGAAAAAAAGTGCAAATGACCCTAAAAGAACTGAAGACTAAAAAGAAAAACTGGAAGACAAAGATTAAAAAAAAGTCAACTAAAGAACTCAAATGAACGAAGAGAGAAAAACATGGAATAAACTAAACGCCATTCCTCAAAATTGGGTCGGGGGCAATTTCTTTGCTTGGTCTACGTCTGCCGTAAGGGATTTAAGGAAATAGAAAAAAATGTATATAGTAGGTACGGTTGGTGCCCTTATAGGAATTAAAAGATATGAACTCAAAATATGCGGATTGACTAAACCATCACATTTTTACGTTCCAATCCCTTTAATCTTGAACTACATTTGAAATAAAATATACCAAATTATCTTTTATAGAGATTTTTATTTGTAGTAGTAAAAGAAAAGAACGAAAAAGACCATATAAATAATAGAGCAGGCAGACGATCGAAATAATAGATGAAGCGTTGAATACACAATATTAAAAATACAGGGCATAAAAACATTTTTAGAAAAATTAGGGAGGAATAACAAAAGAAAAATAATTCTACGAAACTAGAAAGGAATGAGCAAGGAATTATTGATTGGAAGTCAGTACCGACAGTTGGCTTTCACTGCACAAGAATCTTCTCATTTGTTCTATTTATTATTTTATTTAACAGATAACAGAGATTTCTTGCTCTAAAGACCTGAGCTCATTAGTAATTATACAAATATAATTGTGCAGATTTGATTATAAAATCAGAAGTTATTTGAATTTAGCATAATAAGTCTAAATCTCAAAGAGGAATCCCACGTTTCCAATCAATTTCATGGAAAATTAATTGGAATGACTGATGGATTGAAATGGCCTCCTTTACTATTATTATATTAGTGACATAATACAATAGTCCTCACAAGAGATTTTTAGGATTTTCGAGAATATAACAAAGATTACAGTGTGAATCCCGATTGAATAATACACGGTCCTCAAAAAAGGTGTCCGTGATTCAAAGCAGTTCTAGATCGTCGAAGTCTTTGCAAATCCATTTTATTTCCTACTCATTCCAGGGATCATCCTCAAGGAAGTAGCTCATTATGAGAGGCATTTGGAACTAATTGAATCCCTGTTGTTGGTTTAAAATCGAATATCGAATCCCAATGTTTTGATTCCATAGCAGGGGTCATTCTAAAGAACACCTTCTTGGAAGACTTGCATTGAAATTACTTTTTTTTATGAAACACTAACCTAGAATCTTTATGATTCCATTTCATAAGTGGAAGGACTTGATCATGATTATTCTCCGCTATTAATAGTATATAAGCGACATATTACATTAATTATCCCGAGAATCGAAAAAAAAAATATACTGCAAATCTAGATTGAATATTATTAAAAATAAATTTATAGGAAACACAATGCTAGAATTTTTATTAGTCTAGGTCTAGATCGTCGAAGTCTGCGAATCCATTTTATTTCCTTCTCATTCCAGGGATCATTCTCAAGGAAGTAGCTCATTATGAGAGGCATTTGGAACTAATTTATTCCCTGTTGTGGGTTTGAAATCGCATCTCCACGTTTTTTGTTCCATAGCAAGGGTCACTCTAAAGGGAGTTGAATATAAGTCAATTTGTAACTGACTCATCATGAGTAACTGGAGAATGATCCCTATAAATTTTATTTGTGCTTAAAAAGTTACGATTCACAAAATATTTAATATTATGGTCTCCTTCGAAAAATCTAGTTTTGTTAGTCTCTGGCTGCGAAAACTTAACGCAGCAGAATAGAATGTATCAAGTTGAAAAGTTTAAATTAACAATGATATAACTGTAACTTTTACAATCCTCGTCCAGTCATAAACATTCTACGAAGTTTCAACTTTAACAACTACAATCATTGAGTTTAAGCTTTAAAAACCTAAAATGAAAGTTGTTGTTTTGCATCCTTTTTTCAACAACACTAATGGTGTCTTAAAAAAAGTTTGAACTTTCAGAAAAATTGGTGCTAACAACTAAATTTGTAAGGTAAAAATGCAAAGACGATAATAGAATTCATAGGATCTGCAGAAGAGGGTTCATAGAGTTTTCAAATGTTGTGAATTATAGACGAATCAGAGCCGGATTTAGGCTTTAGAAATACAAGTAATTGAGTAAAAGAAGAAAGTAAGCTTAAACAAATTACTTATATTATAAAATAATTTGCCAAAATAATAAAGTTTAAAATAAATATGTAGTAATTATGATTTACCCTCAATTCTTATTTTAGTTTCCAAAGAAAATCCTTAAAAGGTCTGTTGGGTAGTTGTAAAATTAAAAACTTTTAAGTTTCCATTAATTATTTAAAGCGATATTTCAACCCTCCTTGGGTCATTTTCAAGCTAAAATACATAAATTGTACCCTATTAATTTCAAAGACAGTAAAAAACAATTTATCTAAAACCTCAAGAAGTACAATGTAATACTTGAAACTAACTGTTTATACAATATATAATTTAAGCATTTTTTTCCTATATGAACAAAAAAACAAAAAACACACCTTCACTAACCTTTTCTTAATCACGAGCAATTCTCAAAAATATATTTTCCTTTACAATTTCAAACTCCTAATCAAAATCTTCTAATGTGCTTACCTATAAGAAAAAAGGTTTTCAATTAATCAGAAAAAACTTAAAATTAAAACATTTCTTTTTACTTTAAAACAAAGGTAACTTACACATCATTGTCATTACTTAAAAACCATACTTTAAAAGACAAAAACTATTTAAAAATCTTTTTTTCTTCAAGAGAAAAAGAGTCAGAGCTAATTAAAAAATGTTTATAAAGGTATACTGATAAGAATGATAAGGGGATTCAAAGGTTAAAACTGGAATACTAAAACATAAAATACCTCTAAGTTAGGCCTATTAACAACTATTATTAGATTAAGGAATATATGTAATGGGAGCTAATTTTATAATTTTATTTTTATTTTTTATTTTAATTATTTTTTGAGTACACTTTTATTTATATTATAGGTATGTAATGTATTATAGGTATGTAATTTACGTATTACGTCTGTAGGAGTTATTATTGGGGACATTTGGGACTCAAGTTTGAAAAGCCGGTTTTATATTTTGTAAAATAGACATATAGAATTTGTTAAAATCTTTCGCATCTGATTTGAAATTCATCGTCTTATTTTCCATTGCGATGTGGGCGGCTTTTTACTTTAAAACTTTGTTTTAAAGTAAAAATCGTACCCGAGGCCTTACTTTTGCATCACAAATTATTATATTTATTTCGTACAACAGTTTAATTTGTTAATTTTGCCGCCCCTTAAAAATTTGCCACTCTAGGCCGCGGCCTACTTAGAAATAAGGCCCTGCATAGAAATGATAATAGTCGGTAATTAAAGAAATGTCACTATTCTGTAATCATAGAAATGATAATAATCGTTAATTTAAGAAATGCCACTATTCTGTAATCATAGAAATGATAATAGTCGGTTAATTAAAGAAATGCCACTATTCTGTAATCAGAGAAATATGAATAGTCTGTATTCCACTTTTATGAAATTTTTGTTTGATAATATTACTACGATTACAGACTATTCTAATTTCTGTGATTACAGAAATGAGAATAGTCTGAGACGAGAATAGTCTGAAATCGCATTAATCATGAAATCAGTAATCTTTAATCAGAGAAATTTAAATAGTCTGAAATTAAAGAAAGGTCAACAGTATGTAATCAGAGAATAAACAATATGAAAAATGAATAACCTGTTATCAACGTTTCTGATTTTTTTGTTTGATAATATTACTATATATGATTATCGACTATTCTCATTTCTCTGATTACAGACATGAGAAAAGTCTGTAACGAGAATAGTCTGAAAGTATAGTAATAACATCAAGAAAGAATTTCTTAAATATGGATTCTTATATTTTATTTTTATCAATAAACTCACAATACTAGTTCTAATTAATTAAATTAATGAGTAAACCCAACATTTTTATCAGACCTGTTTTTATCTCATTAACACTTCATTTGAGTAACATTAGACTTTGATCACTTTGAGGAACTTAAGCAACAACAAGCTTAAAAATAACCTTAAGGAACTTTTGTAATAAGCACATAAGTATCAACATGCTGTGACAAAAATATTAGGAAATTAATTTTTATTAAAGGAAAGAGTTAGGAAATTGAAATAATATGGTAGGTCAAATGAACACATTAAAATTCACATAGCATTTAGTTTAAGATTATACTTAATAACTAAAAAATCGGTATAGTTAACATTACAAAATTCACAAAAATGAAATAATGCTAAAATACAGAGTGACCCACGATAAAATGTCATAACGATACTCGAAACTGGCGTATTCTATGGGACAAATGCAACAAAAGATGTCGAGTAAGCGTATGCCTATTACTCACTAGTTCTTGAGATATCGATATAATTTCTATTTTTAAAGTGTCACAAAAATTAAAAAAAAAACAAAAAAAAACGTAATATCCCAAAACTAAATGAAACAGACAAATCGGGCTAAGGAACAATTTTAAAGAGCATAAAAATCCTATATTATAGTGGATTGAATGTGCAACAAATTCTTGTACAAATTCAAAAAAAGGTTTACCCGTACGAAACCACAACACTTCGACTTCGGGTTCTTACAGGAAATTTGACGCTGAGCAAAAGAAGTCCTATAAACATCGGCCTGGAACAGCTTCGATGTTCGCAAAACATACATCACTTTTGGGCGTTTAGCCTTACAATTCTCAAATACCTACGCTATTTACCATAATACTCCTTGAAGCAAATCTTGTAGAGAGTATAATTATACTAATTTTAGCTCTCTACATCAAAATCCTTACAATTGAGCGTTGATGGAGATCACCTTAATAGATTGACTGATAAAGTGACAGGGACGTAGAATTTCGACATTTCGCAGAAAATCAGGGGTTTGTTGTACAGT
>KZ651911.1:19878-39135 GCA_001010745.2 Gerris buenoi
TGTTAAAAACATTTATTTGAAATAAAATATAAATGTATTATTGTCCCAATCATTTAACAAAATTTTAAGCATGTACTAATTTTTATTTTATTTGTAATTTTATAGTCCCCTCAAAACTGACAGGGGGGGGGGCTTAAACCCGATAGGACCCCCCCCCCCGTTCCTACGCCACTGGTAGAATGAATACTGCCTATAACTTAAAACTGAATTTAATACTCCAAAAAATAAACTAAAAAGTTGAACTCATTGAAATAAAATCGAGTCTCTCCAGTAGCGAAACTTAAAAATTATATCAGCCATCTTTCCGACTATGCTACCACTCTTACTTAGCACATACATAGCAATGAAAACAGGTAAAACCCAGGGCTATAAAATAAAACTCTAGTTCTACGACTGGAAAGGGGGGTAATCAACAATTCATGTACCCCCCGGGGGAGGGGAGAGGTGGGGAGGACGCCCGGCCAATTTTAGGCACCAACCACCTTCCTTCCAATACACAAAGCAGTATAATAAAATATAGGATGGAACAAAACTTGCTTTCATCTCTAGGGTACAATAAGTTTTAAAAATATTATACCTACATTTCACCTTGTTGTGTGTTTT
Source organism: Gerris buenoi (assembly GCA_001010745.2). NCBI lineage: Eukaryota > Metazoa > Arthropoda > Insecta > Hemiptera > Gerridae > Gerris > Gerris buenoi. Next base: position 20,482 of record KZ651911.1, read on the forward strand.
TCGTTTGTCTTTTTTTTATTTGTTTTTCCGTTTTTCCCACCCAGGAAAAAAGCCAGGTGAGATAAAAGAAAAATGTAGACACTTTACTTGATACTTCAACGATTTTTTTCTTTACTTTATTATTTTTTTTTTTTACTCTGTTTATCTTTATTAACATTTTTAGAGTCTAAAGATAGAACTGGTTAAAAGGAAAACAGAAAATTTCCACGTGTTAAAAATAAAAACTAGGTATTGCGTAGCTTACGTGTAATATTATTTATTTTACCCATACTGCATAATTTAAATACTATAAAATAATACTAAATTATTGTAATTGTGTAATAATTGCAAGATAAAAAGAACTTTTTATATACTACGTTTTTAAATTTTCTTAAACCGTGCCATCGATATATATATTTATATGTATTACTGCTATAATACTTTTGTGGGTTTAATAAAAAATTATTATTATTATAATTTCAACAATATAAAAGACAAAGATAATTTTTGTTGTTGGAGTTAAGGAAGATGTCTATAAGAAAGATAAGAGATAAACATTATTATTAAATGTATTAGCTAATGAAGACGAGTTTAGAGTAAGTGCCACGTGCAGCGTTAATGTACAATGAGATCCCAGGTGCTCTAAACTTTAACCAATTTCGACTGAACTTTAGCAAAGAATTAAAAGCGTTTTACAATAAGTTTCCTTTCCTTTCACCATGCAAACCCTTTTCCTCTTAATATTCGAGTTCCGGTTAAAAGCAAAAACAACCCTAATAAATACAAATAATGCAAAATTATCGTTACTTTTTTATATTTTTACTTTTCGAGCTTAACGATAAACGATTTTTTCTTCCGAATTCAAAATTTCGTAGATAGAAATCCACTTCAGACATCAGGGACCATTTTTAGTCTCGTTTCTGTCTTTCGTTCAACATTTTTGTTGATAAGGGTGATGCTTTTCTAGGCTCTGTAATCTCTGATTTTTTTGTAAGCTTTAATTCTAATCCAGAATTCCATGAAATTTAAAATACTGTGGGATGTTTCCGTCTTTATTGACTTTTTTAGTTTCAACTTTGATTGACGTAATCATGCCGACAACATTTATGACGTTTTTTTTTTCTTAAAACGTCACAATATTGCTAATCTTTACTCCATTTGGTTACAGACAATTTACTTAAATCAAAGTTTTTTTGATTCTGTATTATCAAAAATAGAAAAAAATGTAACTTATCGTTACTAGCTGCAGGTTAAAAAAAAAGTAATTGAAGTGGGAATGGTACATAAAATAGCCGGTTATCGGGGGGGGGGCGAGCTGGGTATTAATGAGGCGGAGAGTGGAGACAGGTGGGGGCGGAGTGAGGCCGAGCTATGAAACGAATCTAATAATGTGACATTACCCAGGCAACCAGATGGAAGGCAATAAGTTGAAATCGATCTGAGCCAGGTTTAGACTTGAACCAACTTATCAATAACTTAAACCCCAATACTTAATAAATAATCAACTTTAGGAAACTTAACCACGTAGTCACGGGGCATCCACCTGCTCCCTACCACGACACGCTTCAATCTCAATACAAAACTCTAGCAGAGGAAAAAATTGACCAATTTAGTATTTTTACACCAATGGCATGTGTTCTATGTAAGGATATAATATGCAGTTTGAATTTTTCCCTTGATCTCCAAATAGGCCATGATTAGGAAAATGCAGACTATCTTTTTCGATTTGTTTTTCACATTCCGTCTATATCAACGATATCATAGTCCTCATTTTTGGAGTTTATTTCTATTGATGTTTTTCATATACCTATAGCATATAATGAGAAAGTCGATTTTTATAGATTTACACGTTTTAAGGTCCCTTATGTCCAAAAAAAAGCTGTCTATAGTCTGTAGTCTGTCGCCTGTAGAGTGTGGTCTACTGTCTGTGCAGACGCGAGCAGAGTCTAAATTACCATGAAATTTGATTTAAATGTTCAAAAAATCATGCCACCAGGTTAAAATAAGAAATACATTTTATCACAAAATTTAGGTGCGCTGCACTACCTCCCAAAAATATTACATACATTCAATTACTTACCCGTATGCTTATCATTCAATGAATGGAGGATGATGCAAAAAATCGTGCGTTAGATCCCGCGTCATGGTGCTCTGATTTACATCTATGAATCGAGGGCTTCTCACAGAATTCTCATCCTATCCTCTAATTTGTATCTTTAAGTCAAGAGCGGAAGAGGGTCATGGGTATGACTGACGCCTTTGCACTCCGATTTACAAAGCACACTAATGACATCACCATACATGCTTCTGCGGAATAGTTGTGAGGACTAAGATCGTATCATCTACAAAATTTAAGTCTTCGCGTCTGTTCACGTCATATTACTACCATCTATATCTGTTCGTAGGCATATGCCTGATTTTTTTTTTTTTTTCCGAACCCGAAAGCATAGACCACGTAGGTCGTAGGTGAATCCATTGAGCAAACCTAAGTGGTTATTGGCTACGGCTACTTTAAGCATCAACTTGATATGATTATTCGGGTGAAACTTATTTTAACTTCCTGGAATTCGAAACATCGCCAGGGATATTGATAATGATATTGGTTTCAAGCGAGAGATAGTGGGTGCGCTCAGCACTCAGCTATGTCGGATGGACTGGCGTGAAACTTGATTATATTGGCCCAGTAGAGAGGAACCTTGTTGGACGGACATTCCGTTGCTCATAGCCTGAGCAAAGCAACCTTGCTCTCTACTACGAGTCGCCTCACTAACATCCTATAAACTTAGCATGAGACCAATTATCTGATGAGGTGAGGAGTCGCCACTTCACTAGCACATCGGAGCCCAGCGATCGGAAGAACTAGCTTTAGCATTACCTGAGACTGTTGCCACGGTCCGATTCTTATAATCATGCTATACTCACCTCACAGCCAGCGGTCAAGAGGAGATCTGGGAATGAGAACCAACTTTTCAAAGCAATGATAAAACCCAGTTCTAGTTCCCTGTTCTAAACCAACAATCGTGGTAACCTAACCTCAATTCCTTACCTCTAATCTAAACATCAGTGATAACGTAACCAAGTCAAACAAAAAATAATTAAATCCTAAAATGTTAAAGAAATAAAATCATTATTATAAACTTGGTTGGATAATGAAATTTAACAGAGTGAATGAAAGATGTGAATATTATTATGTAAAGTGACGAGTTAATCGAATTTTCGAAATATAAATAAAACTGAATCATCAGTATGTTGATTTGAGTAAATAAAGCCTTCGTTGTACAGACTAAAGTGGCAGATTGTTGGCAAAGAGCCAGTCGGTTGCATCCTAGTGCTCTTATCTTATAATGATGAACACAAAAAAAGTTATTGTAGTTTTATTGACATGAAATTGTTGCTTTATTCTTCCTTAAAAAGAGTTTCGTAATAGTCTATGAGATAAAGTGCACTGCATCATACCAAGGAGTTGTCAATCAGTTCTAGTTTTCATAAAGGCAGCAATTGGTACATAACAGCTTATTCACCAACAATCGCCTACCACCTTACTTGGATGCATTAACCAATTATATTTATAAATTAAACTACCGAAGTGCCAACAACTGCCTCAAGCGACTTTTCTTGTTTATTCTTAATTTTTCTCCAAACAAATTTAGCTAATGCCTTATGCTATTATTTGAAATAATTTTTCGGTAGATAAGTCTTAAAGGAACAGTTTGTAATATTCTACTATACAAAATGTAGAGATATAGTACTATACTAATGTAGATTAGTCTCCAACATATTTAAACATATTATGTCAATATTGAGGCATAAAAAAGCCATAAAACCATAAAATATTTGCATTGTGTAATCTGAAATGTATGTTTAGCTTAGTAGGAGAATTTTTGCTTGATGTTGAGGATTTTATCTCTAATATTAAGATTAATATTTGGGGGTATAATGTCAGGGCGTTGTATTTTTAGCCGACCCGAAAGAGAGGAAGTTTAGATCGGGGTTTAGTCGAGGTAAAGTCGTAAGGAAAAGGTCCTGAAAGGTTTTGAAATATTAGGTGAAAGGCATTTAGCTGTGACCTTTGTAGAACAAGGGGCCGAGTAGAATACAAGGGTTGAGCCTACAAAGGGCTTACAGCTGAGTCTACAGTGCAACCGTGACGTCATAGTATTCCCTCAGATCAATACACCGTGACGAGATGATTAAATAAGTCAGAACATAGATAACATAGTTTAATCACTATTAACATGTAGTGACGTACATGGGCCTATACAGATGCATCTATCATGTCATCCTCAATCACTTCACTACAAAACTCATTACTACCTAATTAACAAAACAATTAATTCTCACCAAATTTCAATTAGAGTAACATTACAACTTACTCATATTAATTGGTCATAATTGAAGCTCAAATTTTAATTGATCACAATTTAAAAATAGCCATTTTAGAGGTAAAATGGTACAGCCAACATTTCGAGGTAAACCGGATAGTGTGCGATATAGAGTTATGAAATAACTTTACTCCAGACACAAAATACGTTTTGTTCCATAAAAAACAAAATTTAATTATTGTTTTTAATATGAACACCCTGACTTCGGGTTCTGCCTAATTCAGCCTTTTTGGCTTAATATTTCCTTGTGGTTTTGAAACAGGCCGCAGGCCGTATCTGAAAACGGATATTCGCATCTCCCAGTGTTGATGCTAGGGTCTTTGACATTAAAAGGCGGCGTGAGCGAAGACAAGACCGAGAGGCACGTCGTCCAGTATTAAGCCGACCATACACGTTACGGTATTATACCTGACGGGTAAACCTGGACAGGTCACCTTTACAGGTTAACCCCCATGAGATTGAGAGACATCACACTTTATTTCCAGAAGTGAGAAAAAGTGAACTTTTCTCCCTAGTTTACTGGGAGGAAAATTACTCATTGTAACCTGTCGAGTTGAATAGGGAAATGGAAAATAAGGGAATAATAAACTCAAACGATTCCCTCCAGTGTTGCCCCAGATAAAACACAGTAAGTAAGGTTGGTACTAAATGCACTAACTTTTGTTTAATGTATAAATCTATAATGTCATCTTCACATGTGTCATGTAACCTCCACAACGGTTGCGGTTGTCGTGGTGATTCATCAGTAAAACAAACAAACAAGAAACAAGTTAGAAGTGAAATCATAATTTCTAAATGTAGATAAACTAATCCATATATATTGTAGAGAGCTAGCTCCATAGCTGATTCTCACTTCTAATTTTAGTATTGAAATTCAAATAATTATTATCATAATATAATATAACTAATTTAGTTACTATCATAAAATTTTAACGTGATTAACTTATTAGTGAATTTTTAATAATAAATCTAAAATTAAAAAAAAAAAAAATTAAATAAATATAAAAATATTTACTTTTTGTTTAGTAAAAAACTTTAAAAAATTAAAATCTTATGCAATTATTTAAATAAAATCTTGTAAGTAAATCGGGAGTAAAAATCAATTGTACCCGAGCGATAATTAATATTTTTTATTAATTTTTTCGTTCCCCTGGCTTCGCCTCATAACCAACTTCATCTCTAGGGTACAATCACTTACTTAACTTCCTTGGTGCGAAAATAAATATTTTTGGCCTAAAAACATGTAAATCCGTTTTAATCTCAAAATCGAATTTTATATATATACACCGTGGTACAGAGTGCAACAGTGACCAGATTAATGGTGCCAATCATGGAATATTTTTTTTATTTTTATTTATTCTAGATAGGAAAAGTGCAATATTCGTTTTGTTCAAAATGCGGTGAAGACATATTATTATCAATTTCTCAAAATATTCATTTCATAGAGACTTTTAAAACGTTCAATTTTAATGGACTCATTTAGCAACCATTCACATAATATATAACAAAAATCCATATACTCGTACATTTTTAAATTAAAATTAAGACATTGAGTTAAAAAAAATATATGTGTGAGGCTCTAACGCATTAGAAGTGATACTTAAGTTCTAGAATGCATTGCTCTCTTTCATTTTTTGACGAATTTATTATTTCAGGATTAAGATATGGTTAAAGGAAATTTATTGCTACGCTAAGGCAACCACATTTATTCCAATAAAAATAAATGTTTGTTTTGATTTGCAGGTCTTAAAATAGATATAACAATTAATCTGTAAAAATGTTTCACTTGTTCGAGTCTCGAATCGCAAACTTCTTTACACGATTTCACTACATGAAAAAATTCACTCTACTGCCACCAAAGAAGTTTCACTTCAAAAATTGTTTGTATTGACCGATATTTTCTGGTAATCAATCATAATAATAATTGGAAGACACAAATGATTTTATTTAAAATAATTTATAGTTCGTTTTATTCATTCGACAATTTTACCAAGACAGTCATATCGGTCTATCAATACATTTATTATTAAATTTTTAACAATAAAGAAATTAAATGTGAAGAAGTTTATTGTAGCATATTTAAGTTAATTTTTTAACTAATTCGAAAAAAAAAATCACCAAAGCTGTATGGTTTTAAGGCCAATGTCAAATAAAAAAATATCGAATTGTAGCTCGTCTCAAATACTTTCTCAGATCACGAATTTATCTTATCTTTAACACTTAGTCAAAATCTAACTATCACTGATAACACTGGCCCTGAAATGTAGTAGGGACAAGTATCCAAGAGACATAACTGTCCTAGCAAAACGAACCTCTCTAACAATATATTACATGGAAAATAGAACGCCCCATATACGTATAGATCGTAATTCTATTTCCGACGACAATATGGTTTGTTATCAATATTTTTTGCCTTTATAAAGACATTTTTTAAACTGATAGATTACACATAATGTCTTAGAGAAGACGAGGAATGTCTAGATATTGCTTAGCTTATGAATTATAACTTATTTTACCGATATTTTTTAAAACTTATCAGATTAAAGAAAACATAAAGAACAACACATTTTACTCAGATATTATACAGTGGTGTATAATATTTAAACTATACAGAGGAAAAAAGGATAAATTGTATTAATCAATTATAAAGATAATGAGCGCAATTTAAGAAGGTTTAGGGACGAGGGGTGCAGGAGGTGCCCCCTTGAGAGTACAAGGGGGTAGAGGCGGAAAGGAGGGGGATATAGTTGCGGCTGCTTTGGACCATACAATACTCCTTTCTCTTTTTATTATAACTAGTTAGGGGGTTTCTAGAGTATATTCTATCTTTATTTTACTTGATGGGTTGTTATCGGATTATCTTTATCAGACTAGAGAGATTGTAGGTAGGAAGAGTGCGGAGTGATAGAGGTTTCCTTGTCTAGAGGTATCGAACAAGGGAGAGATGCTGCGGCGCAGGCTCATTTCATCTCGCGGGAGCACAGTGTCCGCCCGGCGGCCAGACCCGCCACCGTTGCCCCTGTTATACCAACATACTTACCTACTCTAAAAATACTCATTTCACATATACTCAACTACTTAATACAACAAAATTTTCATCACGTAATTTTTTCCCGGAAAAAAAATAATTTAAAAAAAAAAAATTAAATAAAATAAATAAATAATTTAGCTTTGGACACAAAGATTCCTAAATGTAATATATAGTTTTGAAGAATTCAGCCAATCCCATTAAATTAACTTGAAAGAAGAAAAAAAATAAAACAAAGTAATAAATATGAAATATTATAGCTTTTAATGTTAATGGTTTAATGTCAAATTACCAGAAAAATAGTGTTGTTTTTATATCTGTGACATCGATTTGGCTTCACTGAAGTTTGATAGCGCNAAAAAAAATCTAATTTCTACCTTTAACTCCCTGTCTTTCCTTGCTAGATGTATAGTTGATGTATATATATTTCACGTACGAGTTTGCCAAATCATCATAAATCTTAGTTAATTTTCCGCTCATTTCCTTTTTAGTTGTCCTTCTTTCTAAAATAGCTTTTGAGTAAATAAAATAATAAAAAAAAAAATTCTATCATTGTAGCTTCATATTTTAAAAATTAGTCATTTATATAGTGATAAAAATAGCCTCATTACATTAGTTGCTCATTTCATTAGTAGCTCATTACATTACATTAGTTCACCATTTCGTAAAAATCAAAAAAGATCTGGCAAATTTCATCTAACATATTTATGTATTTTTTTTTTAATTATAAGTTTATTGCTGGCAGCTTTATACGAGTGTGCTAGATTCTAACTAATTTGAATTATAAAAATAAAATGTTGAGAAAACCAAATATAATTATTTTAAAATATTTCTAAAATAATTATTTTTAACATTTAATGTAAATATAAATTAATTTATATAAAATTTATGAGATCATTAATTTAATTTTTGTTCTTTGCGTTTTAATTTAATAATTAGTTAATTTGTGTCCTTTGCGCATCGTTTATTATTTGGTAGCCTTGTGGCTGTACATATTTATACATATCATACATAATCAATGCATAGATTAATTTTAGGTGATACTTTTGATTTTTAATAATTAAAAATAAACGTCTGCAATAATTTAATTACTTCAATCTCTTTTTGGAGGAAATGTTTATATTCATTTTTTATGATTTTTTTTGTTATGATTATTTTTATATTCATAAATTCTAACTAAATACGTATTATAGTGACTAATTTAAAAATCTACATACATACTTATATCAAATACGTTTTAAAGCGCCAACATAGCGTAAACATAAATTGAATTTCCCAAATAAAATGAAATAATTATTTTTAAATTCATTTAGTCTTTTGTATCCAATATTAAATTAATTGTGAGGACACTTAAGTTTGTCCATTGTTATTCAACTGTAAAATAGCATCTTAAGATCTCCCTAATATCTTGGTTGAATTGTGGTCTAAAAAGTTCTTTAAATCTTACATTAGTAAATTTGATACAGATAGTTTAATAAAGATCAATTTGGGTTGGTAAAATTATTTAAATTTAGTGAATGTGGTTTAAAACTCTCGGAGTTTAAAATTGAGTGTTAGAGCATCACAGTCTAAAGTTTAATACCTATCGACTAAATGTTATGTTTAAATTGTTACTCTTTAATTTCAAATTAAAGAAATTTTGCCATTTGATAAATCATATTCTAAATTAGTTGTCCGGAGATTTTTGAATCTACAGAGATGTTCTTTAACTTGAAAATTTAATCTTTACATTAGCTATCGTGGTTTTGTAACTCTACATTTATCTAGCTTACGTAGTGAACCTACACGTAGTGAATACTTCTTGTGGAATATACACGTGGTGAATACTCATTGTGACGTCTACTTACGGTGAATATCTTCTTGTGGAACCTACACGTGGTAAATAATTCTTGTGGAATTTACACGTGATTAATACTTCTTTTTAGTTACACCTATTGTCCAGTTTATTGAAACCAAAGCTATAATAGATAGTACTTTAATAAGTTATATTTGATAAAGAGAACCAACTACTCATGGAAACCAGCCTATATTAGATCTTAGTAATACGTATTTATTTAAATAAAAAATATATTTAATATTTTTAAAAAATAATGTTTATCTCAAAGCAAGCTAAAGCATTCAATAAGTGGCAAAGGGGAAAGAATGGAACAGATGACAGAATTGACCTAATTAGGAGTTTTAGTCAGGTCGGAAAGTGTATTACAAAAGCAAGTAACTTGTTAAATGCAATAGGCCGAAAGTTGTTAACCAAGCATAAAGTTTCAGAACATACATCCCTGATTGCCTACAAATAAATTTATACCCCGATATTAACTTATGGATATGAACCATGGGAATGAACATCAAGAGAAGAGTCGCATTCAAGCGACTGAGATAGGTACCTCAGGAAAGTTGCTGACAAAACTAGGAGAGATCGAGTTAAAAACACCACGTTCTGAGGCTTCTATAAATATCGAGCCTCATTCTTACATAATGTAGCATGCCCAACTGAGATGGTTTCATCACAATCAAAGCATTAACGAAGAGCGGTACACAATACAAGAGTTATATGCCTGATGGCGAAACACGTCAAAGAAGAACGACTTTGGCAGCACCTCTTACATAAGTGCCCAACACTCTATATGATCCAGAGCTGTGGACATCTCCACGGTGGAACACGAAAAAGAGGAACGACTTTGGCAGCACCTTTTACATGAGTGCCCAACACTCTATATGATCCAGAGCTGTGGACATCTCCATGGCGAAACACGAAAAAGATGAACGACTTGGGCAGCACCTCTTACATGAGTGCCCAACACTCTATATGATCCAGAGCTATGGAAATCTCTATGGCAAAACACGACAAAGATGATCGACTTGGGGAGCACCTATTACATGAGTTCCCAACACTCAATATGATCCAGAGCTATGAAAATCTCTAATCATAGAACAGCCTGCAAGTTCTTTTGCAATGCCTCCTCACTGTGAGGAAGATGCAAGAAATAAGTAAACATAAGTAAGATCAATTACGACAAACTAAATAAATAATTCTGACAGGTTTCCACTATATGTTTTCCATCACAAATTCACCGAGAAAAACTATTGTTTGATTAAATTATTAAATTAAACAGCCACAAACATGAACGTGGCCCTTCACATTTTCTGCGTTTGTCTATCCATCGTCGTTTGTGTAATCATCTGCGTTGTTATCTATCGTTAACGCTCCTCATCTCTGAAAGTACCCAATACAAAAACCTGAAACTTTACAGTAATATTGATACTCAAAACACTAAACGCAGGACGCAGGAAAAATATAGGGAAATGCCAAATATATCATGCCTCAAAAACAAGTTGATGATTTTTATTTTACGGAAATGTGTTATGAGGGATATTAAATGACTCCCAGAGTACTAATATATATTTGGTTTTGATTTTGTTCCACATCATCTTTCAACCAAAATTGCCAAAATCTCGTGCCCTCCCTCTAATTTTTTTAAATAAATCAACATACAGAATAACTTTTTATACACCAAAAGCAAAAACAGTTTATAAGGAATATTGTGAGAGAAAAAATGTAAAAGGCGTTCTTCCACATTTATGGACTTTCGACGTCCATGAGGTCTAGTTCATGTAAAATAAAGTAAAAAGTGTAGTTTATTTTTCGATGTTAGCACATTCGGAAAATGCTGAATGCTCTGGTGATGCTTTTTTTTGGAACAATCTTGCTTTTTATTTTAAGAATAGTTTGTGATAATGAGTCAGGCTGTGGATCTTCTACGATCAGTTTTTTCAGTGTTTCAAACCATTCTTGATTGTGAAATTGAATTAACCTAATATAATGTTACATTGTGAAATTGAATTAAACAAATTTTAAATTTCACATTTCCAACTTCAAAATACCTACAAACGTTTATACAACAAAAAAAAAAAAAATCTACGATAGAGAAACTTATTGTTGGATTCATGATTTTTAAAACTAAAGAAGCTCTAGTGGCTGACAGTGTAGCATCCCCTGAGATGATACGAAAGGCAAAACTACCGACATAATAAATACAGAGAGGATCTGGGCATTGTAACCCAAGGTTTTATATCTCTATTACTTTGGGCTATCCAAGCACCTTTGTAAGTCCCCGGAGACTTTCCTACCGATCTATTATTTTAAGGAAACTTCCCTTCCAACCTTTGTCCGGCCCCAAGTAGAACTCGTCCTTGAAGAAATAGAAATAGAGGTGGTTAGAGGTGGGCGGAGGTGGTTTGGGGAGGTTAGAAGTGATTAGAGGCGGTTAGAGGAAACTTTTATTTGGACAACTAAGAAAGGAATTCCAAAAATCGTCGGTATTTTTTCAATTAAAAGTAGAAGTTATGTGGTTAAAAACGTTTAATTTTTTACCGCCGAGGTTTCTTCTGTTAAATCAATTAAAATATGGTAAAATAAATAGCTAGTTCTAAATGTCCTTATGATGGAAGAAACATTTCTCGTATGTTTGCTAAAGGAAACGCACAACTTGCATTATTATTAACGACCCCTTCACAGTTTTACTTGACAATTTAAAAATGATTGGTATACTTGACTAAAATTACATTTGAACCAAAATATGTTTGTAGTGATAAGTATAAAAGGACTTTTAATAATGCATTACCAAATTATAATTGAAAATGAGTTTTATCTGAATGCATATATCGTCGATGCAATAATAAATTAGAGAATGTGAGAAAATTGTCAATTTCATTATCATTCTGTAACAAATACTTTAAATATGGAGTATGCTATGTCAGATTCTCGAATCCGAAACTTGTAAAAATTCAAAATTCACACTTTACTAATGATGTTTCATTTCATTGCATAAAATTTAATTTATTTTTGAGTCTACAGTGATAATAATTGTAAGAGCACTCTACCGACAGAGATTTTTCAAAATGATAAATCATGATAGATTTGTTAATTTTATAATTTGTTCAGTATTTGCTAAAAACGTCGATCCCTACTTTTGCAAACTTACGAATACATTCGGTTTTTTTTATAGCATATTTAATTCCACAAAGTTGTTTTGAAGTAGACTATCTAAAATGCTGTATTCCCAAGTTTACATAGGAAATCTTATAAAAACGTATGTGTTGTTGGAACAAAAATTACAAAGTACTGGAAGAGACATTTAATACTTAAGATGGGTTATGAGGAAACCAAATTTCGACCTTCAAACAATCGTTAAAGCAAACATGAAGGTTATAATAAAAGTTATGTAGTTGTACACTCTGATTGACCACAAAAGCATTCATCGTTAAATAGGATGGATCCGCTCCTGTCAACCGTGCAAATCTTTCCTGCACTAAGATAATTAGTCAGGAAACCATCACAGTATTTTTTAACCCACGACGAATAGTGACGGCTATTAGTTTTTTTTATTGAAGATGTCGGAAGCATTGATATTACTTCTGAATGGTGGTGTTTTAAGGTACGTTTTCCTAGACGCGACTCCAGCGATAGACGCTGAGCGATAACGACCAGCGACTATTGCGAACTTGAGCTTACATGTTAAGAGTCGCTGAGCAAGGAAAACGATAACATGCAAACTCAGAAGAGGAGTCCTTAGCGATAGTCACCCAGCGACTATCGCTGGAGTTGCGTCTAGGAAAACGTACCTTAAGTTGTCACCTTAGTTGTTTTTGTTTATTGGATCCATAAAAGTTAGGTATTTTCACATTCGATAGCTTGCATTTCTATCGACAACATATTCGATGTTGCATCTCATTGCCTTTTCATAATATACTTACTATACAGTACATAAAGAAAGTGAAGATTGTGAATGTGGTTAATATTTATTTTGAATTTTAAGGATTTACGTACGTCACCTAAAAGACACGTAGAAAGCCACGTGGAAACGACTACTTTTTTTTAATTTCTCATATACGTTTATATCCAATATGGTTTCCTTCATTAAGCTCAGAAGCAATAACGGAAAAAACACGATAAACAAATCTTCCTTTACTATAAACAGGAAAGTGACTGTATATTAGCAAAAATCTCATAAACCACTGAATTAATCATTTCAAAATTTTGACAGTACCTTTATCATGTATTTATGTGAAAGATACATTGCATAGTTTGTAGTAATATTGACTATATTGGATGTTGCGTCACGGATCTATTCTGTTTTTATTGTCAATATACTGAAGAGGTTTTTTTTTGCCGTTTTGAGTTAAATTTATGAGAGGGATTGTTGGATAAAGTGTTTGGTTTGGAGTCAAGTTTTGTTGATAAAGTTAATCTATTGATGGTGTGATTTAACACGAGATTGTATCTGAGATGATAAAATGTTGGATAGAGGAGGATAGAAGCAAGGTGCAGTGTAGGTACTGTCGTAGTGTCCTACCTGTCTTTATGTCCCTCTCCTAACAGGCTTTAATAATTCCCATCCCTCTCTTGGTCTATCTCCTGGTCCATTTGCATTATTGATACCCGTTATCTGAGCAACGAGTTGACTCTCTCAACGCTTAACTAACGCCTCCTTCTCTTCCCCTTATTAATCAACCAACTGCTATTTCTACAATATGCCATTCACTTGGCAATTGTAACACTGATTTGAACTTCTTTCTCTTGTTATAATTCCGCGAAACAACTTGAGAAAAATGTATTCCACAGACTTTTTCCTAACTTAATATTCATTGCAGTAACAACTAGATTAAGGATAAAAGTAGTCTGCCAATTAGTGTGGCATAGCTTCCTCATATCCTATTATGGGACGAATGGTAAACAATATTCAGATCTGTTCCGATTTTTAGGCCCTATTCACACGATGAAACTCAAATCCCCTCGAAACTAGGAGACTCTGCGACCAAGAAACTCAGCACGTGCAATTAGGTGGCGGTATTCAGACAGGGATACTCCAGTACCGGCGACTGGAAGACCGTGCAACTATGAAACCATGCGACTCTGCATCCTGGTCTCCTAGTCTCTCAGTTTCGTACAATTTATTCCTTTTTAACTGCCTATTTTTAAAAAATATTAATTTTGCGTAGACTACATGGGACCATCTGCCGTCTACTTTCAGCAAGCCATTTAAATCGGACAAGTAGTTTTAAGATACGGTGGTTCGCCAAATATTGACGAACAAACATGAGACCAAAATTTTATCTGTCCAGGAATTTATGACATCGAAGACATAACTAAATTTCGCTTTCCAGAAGGATCTCAATGCTTCCGTCACCTCCAGGAAGCTCGAAAACAATAACTGAAAAAATATATAAAGAAGAAATTTGTTTGTATATATTAGCAACCACAAGAACCACCGAGACAGTCATCTAAAAATATTGAAATTATACCTTTATTATGTATTCAGAAGTTTCATAGGCTATAACAAATGAAAATTGATTCAATGAAATTTTAAAATAATAGATAATAATCCACTTAAGCGTTGTACACTCATTTGAAGGGCTTTTTACGAAGAAAAACATAAGTAGATATTATTATAAATCTATTGTACGAATATACCCAATTTTACTGTACACGTAAAATACCATCATTGTGCCACGCGTCACAAAAAAAAAAGCTTAATGTGTAATTATTTATATGAAATGTATTTGAATTAGTTATTACAACTGAAAGAATCTTAAAATATTTGCATCTGTCTAACTTATGTATTATTATAAGGTTTAGTAAGCGATTGAAATAGAAATGCAGGCCTATAATTCACACCGAATTAAAAACATTCAAGGAAACCTAACAGTTAGGGAGCCTTCCTGTTGACATGTGTGACGATTTACATAACTGCGCATGTCATACAAACTAGGTACCTAACCTTGGTACGCCAGAGGATCTTTGCAAACGATCACTGCTCGGGTATGAACAGTTTGGAGTGGAAGGCGTTACGAAACAATGTCACAAGATGGGTTAGAGTGGCTTTTATCCATTGCGCACAGGACGATTCCTCGTACGATAAACTGTTTGGTTGGAACAAACCTGCTATTTTGATTTTTGGAGAAGAAAACATAGAGCGTTTCTTTCTCGTCAAAAAACCAAACCAGATTAGGAGATTTAAAAAAAATAGAGAGAAAATTATTGATTTAAAATCCGCACTTGAGGTGTTTAAGATAAGCTGCACTGCGTGCATGAGAGCGGCTAATAGAATTAGAATTAGTGTCAACTGAACCCAATAATACTTATTTAATAGAAACAAGTATAAGTCCATTAGTCAACTAAGCACTGACTTAGGTCCGTAAATACTTGGGCAATATAGTCGGGGTTTTAATACTGGAACCACGCTACCTTCCTTACAGCTGCAACTAGCTAAGTGTCTAATTAAACTGAAAAAGTGTGGGGTTTTCTTTGTATTTCTTCTAAACGTCATTACTAGAATTTACAAATACCGGAATTTCCAGAGTTAATTAAGAAAGTCAAGATCTGATAACGGATTTTTCGCCTTATATTTATTTAGAATATTATCATATCAAATTTTGCTGAAATTGTTGATGTAAATAGAAACTATCGAACTTGGAAATCCCTATACTTTTCATGACACCTAAAAATCAGCCAAATTTTACGTTTTCTGCTAGTATGATTGTTTAAAGGTGTATATTTGGTTAAAATGGAATGATGATTAATTGATACCTTTACTGATGCAAAAATAAAATTGACAGATATATATATATATATATTTTTTTTTTTTCAAAAAAAAGAGGGGAAAAAGTAAATAAATTACCCAGTAATTGGTTATAAAAGCAAAACATCAATAAATAACGCGAGGATGAAATTCTCACACTAATATACAGACTTTTCCTCGCTATTCTCAAAGTTCCCAGTCTTTCATTTTCTCTCATCTTCCTTTCTCTTGATTTCACATCACATAAAATTCCACACATTTATGTTGCGTAGAATTTTATGTGAGATTGTTATGAAAGAACATAATTCAAGATTCTCAAGCGCAGCATGCGTTCTGTTTCGCTAACCTAATAAGACACAACACTCGACGACTTACAACTCTAACACCTGCCTTCTGTCTCCTCAAAATATTTCTTTCAATCTTCAGCCTTGCTTGTATAAAGAACTGTATGGTCCTTGCCTCCCTCCCCCCTCCCATGACTCTACGTAGGTTTTTGACCTGAAAATATTTCCTGTGAAGTATTTGCTTCGAGGCCGCGGTGAGTCACAGCAGTGATTCCTCCCCTAGTTTCATTTTTTCCAGAATTATTCAACAATATATCCACTATTAGTCGCTTTATAGGTCGCTTTAGGTCAGAATTAATACAGTTTAGTACAAAGAAAAGCTGAATGCAACAACTATTTGTCTTAGCAACCAGGAATATTTAGAGTAGTACAACAACAACGGTCATGTCAGTAGATATGTTTTATATTCATTTAACAATATATACTTATTATGAGGTCATTCAATAAAATTAATATTATTTTTTGCTTCCAAGCTTACCGAGGGTAACGGAAGCGTTGTAATTTGTCTAATTTAATGTGATGTCTCCGAATTTAAAAATGATTTGATGATCTGAACTTCGCTTTTCTTTTTACAGTTAAGTTTTTGCTGAGGATCAATATTCCATAAACATTAGATTTAAGAAAGTAACATAATCTAATGTTATCTATATATATTACCTCTGATCTAATGTGCTCCTCGTCATCCTAATCAGTCGAACAATGCTGTATTGTCCTAAAAATGTATATAATTAATCTTCACTACATATAGATCAGTACATAGATCCCCTATGGACACAAGAGGTTATGAATAGTTAATCAGTAGTTTTTCATTTTTTTAACTAACCAACTATTTTATTTTATTTATTTACTTTTTTTTATACGGAATTTATTTTGCTAGTCGAATTTTTTCAGTACTTATTTTTTAGACTAAAAATTAAATGCGAAAATAAACTGGTTGATCTTATTATGATATCGCTTTACATTTCCTATGATAACTTTATCTTATCATGCAAATCTGAAGCACATCAGCTTGTCCTATAACGAGAGGGGTTTTTGTTGTCAAATCAATGGCTTTGGTTATCTGCATTGTGTTTGATAATGTTAAGAATCAATATCTCGATGAGTTTACCGTCGCTTCGTATCGAACTTGACGAGATTCAATTAAAACGGTTTGAACATTCCCTAATTCTTTATCATATCAATTAATTTTCGGTGGGTTGATAACCACGGGGTTTTAGGGATAGATAAGCTT
Source organism: Gerris buenoi (assembly GCA_001010745.2). Taxonomy (NCBI): domain Eukaryota; kingdom Metazoa; phylum Arthropoda; class Insecta; order Hemiptera; family Gerridae; genus Gerris; species Gerris buenoi. The sequence continues at coordinate 38,022 of KZ651911.1, forward strand.
GTTATAGAGGAACTAACGACTCGATCCTTCCAATATCACATTACCAAGGTTCGTCGCCCTTTATATCTGACACCTGGGTAAAAGTGATAATAAAGTAGGGCCATGCTCTGCTGCATTCACCCTCCACACCACTATTCTCAGCACAATTGATCTTCCGGGGTGATAATTTAATATGGAATCAATTCCAGGGTAACGCTGAGCTCACCAAACAGTTAACACAATTGGAAATTTCATCAAGTGTAAAACATGGTCAATCTAGAGGCCTCTATACAAACCGATCTAATCCAATAGCTGATATCAGATTAAGACGAAAAATTTTGTTGGATGTGATTACATTGCTCATTTTATGTGATACATGCAACTCAGTGGTCAGATGCTAGATTTCTTAGTTTATGTCCACTCTTCTGTGGATCGCTATCCATCTTTTTCTCCTCTTTTAAAATAATAACACAGGGTCAGAAAAACCTCTAAACATGACATTCGAACCAGCACCATGTAATAAAATAATAGTCTGGCCAATATAGACACATAGCTTCCTCACTTTATCACATACTTTACTGCTGTTTTGCTTTTGTTTCCCATTATTATATTATCTAATTTATTTACCCCTCCCACTACTTTTTTAGATCTGTCACAATTGTTAATTTGTGTACGCATATCACTTATAATACAATTGAAGGGTATCAATAATCGTAACGACAGTTATTGGAAAACTTTATACCACGGTAGTTATTAGAATCTTTATCTAAAACTTTATAACATTTTACAATTAACTATGAGATTATCATCTCTAAATAGTAAATTTGTTGAAATTTGAAACCATTTCAATTATAAGATATTGTCAGTAAGGTTAGTGAAGTTGCATTCCTCTTAACATTATATAGAAGATTTCTTAAAAATTCAATTTTTAAATTTTTGGTAGTTTTATTACTACGAAATGATTAAATTTTAAATAATCCAAATTACAATTATCAATAACTACGGGAGACATACAGAGAAAAATACACCCCCGCACCGGGAATCGAACCACGGGACCTCTGTTTACCGTACAGGTGCTCTTACCATCTGAGCTATACGGGAGATGGATTCTTCTCTGTCGTAACTGATACATATT